>ML677380.1:17065538-17131202 GCA_007922305.1 Dermatemys mawii
ACACACACACACACACACACTCTGAGTTCAAACACACACACAGTTCACACACATACACACACAGAAATATCCTTCCTATCCTCCCACTACAGCCGGAACATGCAGTTCACACACACATACGCGGTTCACACACACGCACACACACACACACACACACACACACACACACACACACACACACACACACACAGAGTTCACACACATACACAGTTCACAGAGAGAGTTCACACACACACACACAGTTCACACACACACGCACTTTAGTTCAAAGGAGACAAGTAATTGGGAGGAAATGTCCTTGTAATAGTCTAATCCTCCAGCAAACCTTCCCCACTCCCTTGATGTAGTTCACACGACTACACTGAGATATTGACTTGCTTTTCACCTACTCTTCATATTTTTAATTAATACTCTCAGTCGGGTAGGATTTCTTTTTTAAATGCCTGCTGTAGAACTCGCACTGAGGCCTGGATTTTCAACCTGCCCGGTCCAGCCCTCTGCCACACTCAGCACGCGGGGGGGCCGAATGCTTTTGAAAATCTAGCTCTGGCTCTGGGGGCCGAGCACTCGACCGGCCGGCCCCCAGCACTTTAGAAAAATCATCCCGTGGGCTGCTCTCTGAACGCCACGTGTCGTGCGAACCCTCCAAAGCATCCTGAAAATCCCGCTGACGCTCACGGGCGTCTCACCCCTGGAAACCGGGAGGCGTCACTCCACGGCAGTCAGTGTTGCTTCACTGGGGGCAAGCAGGCCCTGACTTCTCTGGGGAGAAGCTACATCAGGACTAACTTCATTGTAGCCAGCACCTCGCTGGCTTCACACCAGGTGCTGGCTACAAGGGAGTTAGTCCTGATGTCAGCTGTGAGCTCAGAATTAGTCGTGCAAAGATCCAGGGGGCTGTTCACATGCTTAACCCTGTTCTTGAGTACTGGCACCCGCAGATGACGTGAGATCAGCATCTGTTCCCTAGCACTGGGACTCATCCTACTAACACACAGTGCTATGGGATCATTCCCTACTATGTATTCGGGATTTTATTTGGAGCCAATAGAGCCCCCAGTCCTGCGCTCTGACCAGCTGCGAACAGCCCCCCTGGGGGCCCCTTCCGAAGAGCCTGTACAAATGAAAGATTATAGGTGAGCCTTATAAGAAAAGAACGCAGGGTGGTATTTATGCTGCCACCATAAACCCTAATGAAGAAGGAACTCTCCCATAAAGTCCAGGGAAGGGCCCGAGGTGCTGAATGCCATTTCAAGCCGACAAAGCGCTCGTAAAACTCCAGCCTTAACCTCAGGTTTAGTGTATCGGGATGTGTAATGTGATGGCAGGAGGCGTGAATTATGCGAATGTCCCATGATACCTTAGTCAAGCCTCCCAGAGGTCATCTTGCGCTCCTAGGACTGTCCCTCCAGCTGGCTTCCATAGAGTTCCCTGCATGCTGGGTTCACAGGCTGGGCGGCCTAAATAAATCACTGAAAGTCGGGACTTCCAGACCTGGAAATGAACCTGTGACGGCAGAGATCCTCCGCCATGATTTTTCCTCTGCACACTGGCCTTTTGCCCTGCTGTTACCTAGTCCTCCCACCTTTCTCTGTTAAGTCACCAGTCACATTTTGTCTAGCTCCTACACTGTGAGCTCTCGAGGGCAGGAACCGGCTTTGTGTTATTGGTAGCACAACGGGGCCTTGAGCAATATACTCGTAATAATCTGGGGGCGAGGATCTAGCTGGAATCACATATAAAATCAAGGTTTCCATGTTTCATTTGCGGGGTCGCCCCCCAGGGTTCAATCTGACAAGAAGAAGAAAAGTTTTGACCTGTAGCCGGGAGTGGGGGGCTGCGCTCAGGAATGAAGCTGCCCGGCATTCTGAACGGAGCCTGTTTTCGCGCAATACCCACAAACGGCTCAAAAATGTCAGGACCGCGGGGAGTTTCCAATGGCTCCTGTTTTCAGCGGTTTCAGCTTGCAGCACGTAACCGCCGAACACGAAACGGCAACATTTTTTCAGCAACTTTGTGCCGGGTAAAAAAGGTTGCGTCCCCTCTTATGTCCTTTTCAAAGCTGCTGTAGAGCAGCGTGGAGTCGATGCAAAACTAAGCACTGTATGGGCTGAGTTCTGCCCTTGGTTAGACAGGAGATGATGCTCCCTGGATGTCAGTGGGGACCAGACTTGTCCTTGCAAAGTGGCTAAGCAAAGATCAGTGAGGTTCAGGAGCTAGACTTGCAGGCTGTGGTTCAGATCAGGACTGAGGGGCAGTGACAGCTGTTGGGAGGAGGAATCTTAGGACTGGACTAGCAGGGGCTGGAGGTCAGGATTGAGGGGCGTGGGCAGAGATGGATATGGGGACCCCAGGACTGGAATCATAGAGGGGCTGGCAAAGAGCAGTGAGGTGCCATCCAAGGGTTGTGGGGCAGCTTGCAGAGCTGCTACAGTCCTACGGTTCAGACAGCTTCCCGTCCCTGAAGGAGGGAGTGTAATTTTTTACAGGAACTCGGTGTCATTCAATGGAATTCACCCTGCAGGGCAAATGATCCGCGGACAGATGAGTAGGATGGTGAGACGCCAGGATAGTACCTGCAGTATCCCTGGCTCCAGGGTTATTGGGCCCAGATGGAGCATGATCCCCCTCTTAGTTCTGGGACGGGGTGTAACAAGCGGGTGCGGTCAGCTCTGCTACCATCTGAGCGGGTGCAGCAACTCATTGCTGGGAAAGTCCCCGTGTGGTAATTAATTGCTGCTTTTTTTCTCCCCTCCTGCAACCTGCTGCCAGCTCCGCTTGCTTTCAAAGTGAGCATCGTGGCCGTGACTTCCTGCCTGGATTGGTCACGTTTCACGGTAGCCTTTGAAGTAGATTCCTGCAAAACCCTACCCATTAGTCAGCAAGTGTAACTGTAATGCCCGCCTGCCGGGGGGTTGCCAGCCGCACCTGGATCTCTGAGTTTGGTGCCAGCGGCTCCTCTGCTATTTGCCGGGTCTGTTGCTGGGTTTGGGCTGGAATTCCAGGTTTGATTTCTCTTGCCCGTCGAAGAGAGGAAGGTCCAAGTTAGAGCCACCTGCCATGAGAGCTTCCCCCGTACACCTCAGTCCATCGCCGCAACATCCCTTGATGATCCAGTCCTGCCTTCCCACCCCCACGCCTTCCGGGGTCCTGACAGCTCTGCTGAGGCCTTTGGTCTTGACCTTCTGCTCCCTGGGCTATTCCCACCCTGGGCTCTTTTCAACGGCAGGGGGCACGGCCACAGAGAGTCATGGCCGTGCAGGTACTTGCCAGCCACCTGGCTGCTTTGGAGCCTGTTTTCCACGCCCTGGCCACAGGGAGAGGCTAAGTCCTGGGAACAGCCCCGTTTCACCAGTCTTATCGCCGCAAACAAGGGGCCATTCATGGGGATCCCCTGAGAGGGCGATGGGTAAACACAGGCCTGGTACTCCTGACCCTGTTAAGTGGCAACTTCTCTCGGCGTGCGAACGAGCCCATTCTCCTGCCCCTTCCCCTTTCATCTTTCTAGCAACCGGACAATTTTTCTTGCCCTTTTCCAATCAGTTTTCCCAGGGACTCTGGCACCTGCCTGGGGCTGGGCCGGGAACCTGTAGGAAACCAAGTGTGTGGAAAAGCCCAGGGCCCATGGGGAATCCTGGGGGGAGTTCAGCACATGAGCAGGGGCCAAAGCATCACCCTGAGGCCTATCACCAAAGGAGACCCCACCTCTTCATCCAGATCAACGTGGCCGGGAGGTGGCAACATCTGTGAGCTGATTGGGCGGGGATCGGGCAGGACGGCAAACCCAGGGCCTCTGCATTGGACGTAGGGTGGCACAGCAGGATGTGCTGACGGTGGGGGGCAAGGTAGGGCTGGACCCTTCAGCCCCTCGGTTCCACACTGCTCTCCTCTCCACTGGTCCCAACAGAAACCCAGGTTCAAGTCTCGGTGTCTCCACGAGATGAGTGCAGCCAGACGGCAGGGAAGGGAGTAAATCCCTCCCATTGCTCGCTCCACAGCGCCCCCTCTGGATGAGCAAAGCACATCGTCTGGGGCAACTTTCATCCGCCAAGTGGAGGCGGGTGCCACCAAGGCGCAGGTGTGGGACTGAGGTAGGATCTGTGGGGCTTCCGCAGGAAAATTCTCCTCCCTTCCATCAAGTGCCCAGAGGACTCCGGGTTTCCCCGAATCTCCATCGAGACCGTTCATTCATCCTCCTCTTCTACCGCAATCCCTTCCCCCACCGTCTACCCCCAGAGTGGGCCCTCATTTATCCAGCCCCCGCCCCGTCTTCATCCTGCTCCTCATGCCAGAGCCATGTGCCCTGAGCACAGCGCCACGCGCGAAAAGACAGCTGATGTCTGGCCAAGAGCCAAACGACCCACCGGAGACAGCCAAGGACCCAGCCCGCAGAGAAAAAATCTTAAAAGACGAAGCTGCCAGTTAGCGCCTTTAGTGATCATCTGTGGTTCTTCTTCCACAAGCTGTGCAGTAACGGGGCTTAGCGCAAAGGAAATCCGGCGTAAATGGAGCCAAAGAAGCGCAGAAATATTTAGGGCTTTGACCCATCTTCCGAAGAGACCCCGGATGGCTCAGGGAATTGACAGTGAGATACAGCAGGGTTCCCCTGGCCTGCTACAGCTCATTGGTTGGCATGCCTGCAAGCTTAGGATCGGGTGGGAGCTGTTCCCACCGACTAAGCTATTCACCGGCCTCTGTGAAATGAGTTTGATGAGACTCGACCTTTTTCCTCATGGGAATCCAACCCCCCCAGCACTCTTGCCCTGGAAGTTTCAGGAGCGAGGCCTGGGGCTGGACAGACGAGGAGACAGAATTAGGAGTAGAAGTGGGCTCAGTTTTCCAGAGGGACTATTGATTTTGGGGGCCTCTGCTTGAGGGGAGAGGGGAAGGGAACTTGAGACACCTTAAAAGCACCTGACCTCTGACAACCTGGCCCTCCACCGGGGTGGAGCACTCAAAAATCACTAGTCCCTGCTGAAAATGTAGGACTTGGCTCAAGGCTGAAGCAGTCCAGGGGGACTTCGGTGCCTGGTCTGTAGCCAGACAGCCGATTCCACGCTCCGGGGCCGTGAGACTCATGTCCAGCGTTCCTGGCCCGCTCACATGGATGAAATAAACAGGGGGCGAGGCTCCCAGCCTGCTCCTGACCTAGGGGACTGGAAAGCTACAGGTAGGGGGGGTGGAACAGAGCAGTTCACAGCCAGGAATGCAAACACCAGAGATAACACAGCTCTGGGCTAACAGGGACTTAGCTCCCCTGCCCGGCTCGGAGGTCAGCCAGCCGCCCAGCTGGAGATAGCCAGGGCACATCAGGAGATAGGAAGCCCTGTGTCAAACCATTTCACAGCCATCAGCAATTAAACGGCTGGTTAACCTTTCCTCCCGGCCCCCTCCCCTTCCTCGCAGCCCCAGAACAAGGTCCCTGGAGAGGTGGTCACCAGGCAGATGAGCAGGCCGGTTTCCAAAGCCAGGTCTGGGCACATGAGTCGGGGAGGGGAGGGGAGCCCATTGTTCCGGCTCTGAGGGTGCCCGGGGAAGTCAGGGGGAGATTTTCCCCTTGATTTCAGTGAGCGGTGGAGCAAGGCTGGGAGGGACACACCATTGGTGGAGGAGGAGCTGTCTGGACCGCTCCAGTCCAGTGCCCCACAGCGCCCGGACTGTGCTAAATCTCTTATTAAGGGACATGCCCTAGGTCATGGGAATCTGTGGCAGAGCAGAGCCTAGACCCCACGTTGTCCAAGCCCCAACCTGCCAGGGAGCCCTGGGTGCCATCTGTAAAGCCCAGTAGGGTCTGTCTACACCACGGCGCAGCAGCTGTGCTGACGTATCGTTGTTGTGTGTGGCCGCGTCCTCCATCGCTGGGTGGGGCCAGGGTGACCAGATGTCCCGGTTTTATAGGGACAGTCCTGATTTTGGGTCTTTTTCTTATATAGACGCCTATTGCCCCCCACCCCGTCCCGATTTTTCACACTTGTCTGGTCCCCTAGGCAGGGCTTTTGTGTCTGTCTCTCCGAGAGGTGTAGCTCCTTCCATCCACCTTGCTGCGGCTATTCCAGGGGTCAGGTCGACCTGCCTATAGTGCTCAAGGTGCAACATTTCCCACAACTCTGAGTGACGTAGGTGCAGACCGGCCCGTAGGCTCCTAACTTCAGTTTAGGGCCCAATGTCCCTGGGAAGCTGATTAGGGGTCCCAGAGGGTGCGGCTCAAAAGTGCGTCTCGCCCACCCCCCAGCTGCTGGTCCAATACAGGAGACCCCCTTGCACACCCCGTCTCCCTCACCTCCTGGGACGCCACAGCCACGACCGGGCTGCATTAAAACCCAGGGGGGTTGGGCGCTTTGCTTCGCGTGTTCCGCCCACGGCGTGGGGGGTTTTACGCCAGCCTCGCTGAGCCGAGCCCCAAACCAAAGCGCCTGTTTTCAAGGCGCAAAAAGGAAATCACTGTTGTCATGGATGCAACCCCCGGCGTTCTCCAGGAGGGAGCGGTGCCTCCCCTTCGGTGCCCAGGGGCGCCCAGCGAGCGACGTGGCCGGCGGCTCCGTGCAAGATGGAATGTGGCACGTTGCAACCGGCAGTCTCGTGGGCCTCACCTCTATGAAAGGCGGGTGCATCGGGTCCGCAAAGTGCCAGCTAGGTGGGGCACCCATGCCCACCCCCAGCCAGTCCTTCTCTGCCCGTTCCCACCTGTATCCCGAGGGCCAGCCTGGCCCCCTCTCTGCAAGCATCCAGCTGGGTGAATCGCCTCCCAGCGCCCCTCGCTTCCTGCATCCGCCTCGTAAACCAGGTGCTGCTCTTCACAGCCCCTGCCATGGGCGGCTGGCGGTTTATTGGCCTCGGCTCATTCAAAGGGAGAAACCCCCGGCCCCCCCTCGTAAAGCTGTTCATAGAGGGCGGGGGAGGAAGCTGTATGGGCATCGCTGGGGGGAGGGCGCAAACAGTCGGAATGGTGCTTCCCCTGCTGTTAAATCTCCATAAAGCCTTGGATGTGCTGGCGGGCGAGCAGAGGGGGGTCACTAGTCACCATCCTGCCCCCCCTCGCCCCTCCACCACCAGCCATCTGCACCCCACGGGGCAGCACAGAGCAGGGGCTCCCCGCTGGTCGGCTCCCTCCCCCGGCCCGGGCTCCCCCATGACTTCCGAGGCTCCTCTCGAAGCTGTACAAACCCGGGAGGAGTCACTGCTCTGTTCCAGCTTCCAGCTGTGCCATGGTTTTGGGGTGTTTGGATTCAGGAACAGCTGTCCTGGTGGGATCAGGGCAACTGGTACCATCTGGTTCGGGAGGCGGGTGACTAGCTCCGGGCATCTGAGCTCACTTCTATCCCCCAGTGTCAAATCCAGAGTGAGTCTGGTTCTGCACCCCAGAGGGAGGGACGGATGCCAGCCTCCTTAGCCAAACAGCCACGATCAATCCCTTCACCAGTGGTTTCTGCCAGCTTGCCCTGGGGGAAGCCCTGAAGCCACGGCCAATGGGCCCAGTCCCTCCTCGGGAATTTAGCAAACAATCCCCAAGGAAACAGAGGGTCTGCCTGATCCCGCTGCCTGTGTTACACAGGGTGACCAGACAGCGTGAAAAATCGGGACGAGGAGCAATAGGAGCCTGTATAAGAAAAAGAAACAAAAATCGGGACTGTCGGGACATTTGGTCACCCTAGTTACAAATGGCCGAGCGCGTCCCTAATGTCAGTGGCCAGGCCTGGGCCCTCGGGAGAGGGGCAAAGACCCCCCTGGAATTGGGAAGCTGCAGGATGGTTGGAGGCAGGAACAGGGTGCAGAGGGGAGGTGGGGAATTTCCACCCCTGCCAGTGCAGCAGTGGGAGCTGGGAAGGGATTTTTATCCCCGGCAGCCGGCTGGCCACACGTGCCACACAACAGCAGCCCGGGAGGGGCTGCTATCGTGTGGCACGTTTCCTGGCCGCACTGGGCCAATTTCATCCCTGCGGCAGCTCCCTGGGGGTTACTGGAGTCATAGCAAGGAAGGACAGGCCTCTACTCACTTCATCCAGGAGCCTTTGGCTACTCCACGGCACCTTCCGGCCAGTGACCTCAGAGCGCTTTACACGACTCCCCTGGGAGGCAGGGCAGCACTGTTATCCTCATCTAATGGATGGGGAAACTGAGGCACAGCACGCTCACCCAAGAAGACAGTGGCAGAAAACTCTCCAGGGCAGGACCTGTCTCCTTTGTGACTTGTCTATACAGGGCTCAGCAGACCCGGGCTGGTGCCACACGTGGGTTTCCCGAACGTCTCCACGATGCAAACAAATCATCATCATCTTCGTCCTCCTCAGAGCCACGGTTCTGCGCTGCCAGGCCTGCGTCTTAGCCACGCCACGGCTCTTCCTCCCGTAACTCGCTTATTTCCCCGCGGGGACCCAGATTTCCCTCCGGCCTGCGCCAGCCCACTGCTCACTCGCTGTGATTAGCTGCCTCCTCAGGGACCCAAACGGTCACCCCTGCTCGGGGAAAGTGTGCCCTGCCCCTCCCTACTTTGTGTCCCACCGAGGAGGGGGGCAGCGGGGAGCTGGGCTGGATCCAGCAGGAGCTGACGCACACGAAACGTTTCCTGCCATTTGGAGAAGGGCCGTGGTGAGCGTGATTTTTCCATATTCGCTGCGGCGTCCGTGCGCCCCAGCCAGGAGCCGAGGCCCCGCTCGGCAGGACGGATCAACGGCTCCAGCAGGGCAGTGGCTGGGGTCAGGGCCCAGCGGGCGAGGCACGGAGCAGGCTTCAGCATCCCTTGGCAGTGCCAGTCAGCTCCACCATGGAGCAGCCGGGGCACTGGGCAGAGCTTGAGGTTACCCCGCTGCCCGGCACTGGGCAGCCTGGCAATGAACGGATCTGGCTTTCTGCTAACTCGAAGTGTCTGCAAACGCTGCTTCAAAGCTCCACCGGTCCCGCGAGCGACAGATGATGGGCTGCCCTGCCAGTCCTTGCCCACAGGGCGCCCAGTCTCCTCTACCAGTCTTCTGTGCAAGACAGTCCCCACCCAAGAGAACTTAAGCTAAGCTGGCATGATAGACAAAGGATGGAAGGGGAAACTGAGGCATGGGGCAGAGATGCGACTTGCCTAAGGTCACACAGCAGGCCAGGGGCAGGGCTGGGAATACAACAGGGTCTCTCAGGTCTTAGGCCAGGGCCCTCTCCGCTGGGCTGGGCTGCCTCTCCGAAAACCTCTCAGAGACGGCTCTGAAAAGCAGCGAACCCTGCGCTCCGGAGGCCGGCCCCTCGCTAATCCCACCTTGTGCACAGCCGAGAAGGGGCCGATCGGGTCATTCTCCATGTTGGTTCCAGGAGGGGCGGCGTCCTCCTGGTTCGTGACTGTGCTAGGGCGGAACACAGGTGAGATGCAGCCACCTCTGGGGTGAGACGCAAGCCGGCACACTGCAGCACAGAACGGGGAGGGAGCAAGGAAAGATGTTGTCCCAGGAGATCAGGGAAGAGCCCTGGCACGCACTGGTGCACACATTTACACAAGGTGCCCTGGGGTTCACCTGGATCGTCTGAACCCCGCCGGCGGAGTTGCAGGGGACACTCAGAGCAGGGGGAGGCCTTTGTGCTGCTAGAGTCCACCCTCCTCTCCGTGAGTCTCCCTGCAGCCACCCTCCCAGTCGCCACCTCTCCACCCCCGGGGCTGGCAGCTTCGGGGTAGCTCCTGGAGAGGCCCAGGAGAGGAGGGCAGGTTCTGGGGGGCGAAAGATCAGCGATCTCAGCAGAGGAGCCCCTGAGATCTGGGCTTGGGGAGTGGGCCAGGTTGGGATCTGTTACCCCGGTGAAAAGCAGGGACACCTCACTGAGCCAACCCGGTCACTGAGCCGAGAGCCCAGCCCTGCGGGGCGCCCGCTCCTCAGGAGCGGGGGGGGGGGGGCCGTTGGCACCTCCAAGGCGCAGGTCTCCACCACTCTCTCTGGGCCGCCAGCCCAGCAGCAGGACGGGTGAGAGCCGGCGGGGGGGCTGGAATGCGGATCCGGCCCAGCTGGCGTTTCCTGCCCCCGGAGTTGCAGAAGCCCTTCCTTCCTGCCCCCGAGGATGGCGGGGAGGGGCAGGGGGGCGGCACTTGGCCGTGGGAGTTTCTGCGATTCCTGCAGCTCCCGGACGCCGGCGCTTGGCGAAAGCCGAACGGGCAGCAGCCAGAAAGCCGACGGAAAGGCTGCTCCGGCCGTGGCTACCCTGGCATCTGCCCTCCGTGGTCACGGCACTTTGACACCTCCTGACGGGGCAGCTGGGAACCCAGAGCTCATGCTGACCGGGAGGGGAAGCCCCAGAAAGCCTCCCGATCCCCTCCCCCACTTCTCTGGCAACCAGGATGCATGCCTAGAGCCCAGCCTGCTAATTCGGTATTCTAGCCACTAGGCCACACTCCCGCTCAGAGCTGAGAGCAGAACCCAGGTGTCCTAGCTCCCCCGGTCCTCTGTCCACCAGACCTCAGCCCCCTTTATCTATTAACCCTCTGTTCAACACACCCAGCCGTCCCTTCCCCACACCGCAGGGCAGGCAGGGTGTGAGTCTGTGGGCCCTGGTTCTTTAAATGTGTAGTAAGGTGCCAGGCCGCCGGAGGGGCAGGGCAGAGCGGAGGCAGAAGCTCTACAGTGAAGCTTTGGGGCTAAGGCTGCTCCCCGCCTGCAGCCAGAGTTCCTTGTTCAGTGTCAGAAGAAAGCGGCTCCCCCGGAGGTTCTTTGCCATTGGCTCTCAGGAAGGTCACTCACCGGCCTGCTGCCGGGGAGTGCAGGGGAGCCGCCGTCCCGAGATGCCCGGGGCAAGGAGACAGGACCTTCCCGGCTGCCCAAGCGCCGGGTGCCGAACCCGGGGCGCTAAGGTGTTTGCCCTGCCAGCCGGAGAGTCCCTTTTGCAGGCCTGGCAGGCTGCCCTCCAGCTGACACTGGCATCCACTGTCGGGCAGGGCGTGCCTGCCACGGGGAAGGGCAGGATGAAAGCGGAGGCAGGTGCCTACACAGGAGGCCGGATCCTTCCCCCCACCCCACCCCTCCGGTGCCATGCCTGTACCAGGAAGCTGCTTGGGAATTAGCGAGGGCTGGTAGGAGCCCTCCCACGCCTTGAGAGCGCCAGACAGCTGCTTCTGGGCACCAAGGCTGCTGGGGACGACCTGGCAAATCCTGCCACCTCCCCCCATCTCCTGGCAGTGCCAGAGCTGGCTCCCCGCCCAGCCCCGCACAAGCCATGCAGCCTCCCGTCCTCACCACGTGGTCCATCGCACAGGCGCGGGCCCTATCCCCGACTCACGCGGTGCCCGGGGGCCAGTCGTTGCCCAGCCATGTGCTTCAGTTTCCCCATCTGCAAACTGAGGATGAGGATGCCCCTGAGATCGAAGGAAGAGTGTTATTTGTATGCTGTTATGGTCTAGCCCGGAGATGGGTGGGGGGCCCGAACATCTAGGGCTGGGGGTACCTGAGGCCTCCCCAGAGCCCAGCAAGCTAGAAGGGTAGAAACCCTGGATCCAGGAGTCCAATGCCTCTCGCGACCCAGATACTGATCCCCTGCTGCCAGAGAAGAGGTTTACACTGGTGCCCAGTGGGTGCTGTCCTGCCCTTGGGCACTTCTGGCACTCACCTGGCATGGCTGTCAGCAAGGGCACAAGGTGTCAGGCATGGGGAGACGAGGTCACCACCCCTCTTAAGAGGCAGAGCGCCCCATTTCCCTGTCGGGTGCTGCTGATCTACAGCTGGCTTCACCGCCGCAGGGCTCCGGGACTGGCTCCCAAGTGGAAGGGAACAGCTGGCTCCCCGGATAGGGCAGGTGCTGGACCCTGGTCAGCTTCTGTCTCCTCCTGTTCCCTTAATCGCCGCCGACGGGAGGCTGGGAAAGTCCTTGTTGCAGGCAGGTTCCCCCAGCGCCAGGACAAGCAGCAAAGGGAGATTCTCTGGCCACGAAATCCAGCTTTGGGTCCGTATGGGGATCTGGATCCCTTCGGAGCTGAGGGGTATTCAGGGCTAGGGTTTGGCTCCAGCCTTCAATCAGCTTTTCGGTAGGCCGCGTGCAAAGTGCCTGATTTTTGCTCCACACAGGTGTAAATTGGGAGTGAATGGGGTAAACCCAGAGGAAACAGAAGCAGAATCTGGCGCGTTGGATCTGCTCTGAGTCTGCACTGGGCTTTCCTGCCGGCAGGAACAAGGACCCGGTTCAGCCTTGCCGAGTGTCTTGGGTCTGCCCCGGCGTGGTGTCTTCCACTAGTGCAAGGAATGTGCTGCCATTCTGAGCTCCCAGGCACCGCGGCCACATCCCATGGGTTTTGCAGGGCAATGGCTGCGTCGCCAGCTCTTGCGATGTCGGCACGCGTCTCACGGCAGTTGGTGGGTGTCCATCAAGCCCCAGCTCCCGGAGTCACAGGATGCGGCGAGAAGCTCAGCTTGCTTTGGGTAAAAAAGCAGGTTGCCAGCCCTCATGGTTGGAGGTGAAAGGCTTGAAAATGGGACCCGAGCGGGACTTAAAGGCTCCAAAGCCGGGAAAAAAACCTCACAATTATTTAAAAAAGCCTCGAACTCTGGAGCCTGACGCGTGAGTTCCTCGACACTGCCGCCATGACTCTGGCCTCCATACTAAGTCCCAGCCCCTCAGGGCCATACAACTCTCCCAGTGCTTAAAGGGGGCTGAACAAAGTGGGCCCGATCCCAGACTGGAGCAAACTCCCCCGGGCCTAGGGACCGGCCTAAACTTCTCCACCCAATGCTTGGGGCAGTTCTTTCATTTCCTGCCCTAATGTACACACAGAGCAACGTGTCTAGTAAAACCGAAAACCCTACCAAAACAAACCGCTCCCCGGCACTCACGTCACCCCTGGGGAGAGACCAAACCCCATGGGACAGATGTTGGGTGTGCGCTAAGGCCCTGGAGCGCCTGCTCTCAGGCTGGCCCGTGGGCAGTGCCAGGGGTCCCGCTGGATCCCTTCCTGCCAGCTGCTTCCCCGGCTCCCCCAAACCTCGTCTCTGCCCCCGCGAGTGGCAGCTTCTGGGAATTCAGCTCTGCTCAGACCCCGGGAGGGCACAGGGCAGGGGTGCGGGCGGGGATGTGGGGGACTCAGGCTTAGCCAGTGTGAAATGCCAAGCCTGGGAGGGGCCCAGAGAGGGAGAATGGGGGTGGGTGGGGGAGGAATAGACAATACGCAATAGCCCGGGTGCAGGGGCAGGTGCTTTCTTCCAGCCGCCTGGACTCCCCGGGCAGGATCCGAGGGGGAAGCTGCTCCAAGGCACATCTGGGCACCTCAGGTCCCTCAGCCGGGGCTTCACGGTGCCCGGACCACCGCAGCCAGCGCCCACGGGACGGGAGTGAAACGTGGCTCCGGGGTGGCCCGTCCCCTGCGATCGCAGGTTTAGGGGCAGAGGAGCGATGCTGGAGGACGACAGCGGCCCCAGAGAGATCCCGACTTGGAGGGCGGGTCGGGGAGCATTAAGAAGCACAGCTCTGGGGGCGGCCCCATGCCGTGGGGTAGCCCGGGCCTAGGGCTAGATCTCCTGTAGAAAGGGGAAAGGAAACCCGGGGTTCTGGAGCCGGGCTGGGCCCTGTGTGCGCTCGGCAGCCCGGCGGGGTGAATGATGGGGCACAGGGTGAGAGGAGTTTAGAGCCGGGGCTGCCAAGCTCTGAACCACGTAGGGTGACCAGACAACAAGTGTGAAAAATCGGGACGGGGTCGGGGGTAATAGGAGTCTATATAAGAAAAAGACCCCAAAATCGGGACTGTCCCTATACAATCAGGACATCTGGTCCCCCTAATCCCAAGGAAGGGCCCCGGGGAAATGAACACGAGGAGGCAGGATTAGGGAGGCAGAGAAGTGCCCAAGTGGAGAGGCTGCAGGGACCCCCCAGCTTTGCAGAAGGGATGGCGGGGGAAGCCCCCCTTGGGCTTTGTCATGGTGACTCGCTCTACCCCCCCACCCCCCCATTCAGCACTGGGGAGGGGGGAGCCCTGGGGCCAGCTCGGTCTGTTGAGGCGTGCACACAGCCCCCACGGACTGGAGGATCTGAGCACCTCACTCCCCGTAATGGAGCTTGCTCAGACACCCCTGTGCAGCTGGGGCGGGCCGTGAGCCTCCCTGCACCGAGGGGGAGCAGCCAGGCCCCAGAGAGGAGAGGGGACTTGCCCAAAGCCACAGCGGGCGGCTGCGGGAGGGCTGGGAACCGAACCCCGGCC
Organism: Dermatemys mawii; assembly: GCA_007922305.1. Classification (NCBI taxonomy): domain Eukaryota; kingdom Metazoa; phylum Chordata; order Testudines; family Dermatemydidae; genus Dermatemys; species Dermatemys mawii. The sequence continues at coordinate 17,079,679 of ML677380.1, forward strand.
TGTGGCTGTCTGGAGTAAATTGAAGAGGCAGGTTCTGATCTCGGTTCCGCTGGCACAAATCAGGAGTAACTGCCCTGGCATCGGCCCTGGCACCAGCGAGGGCAGAGGGGGATCTCCGGGCTGGCGACAGTGGAGCACGCCATGGGGTGAAAGTGGGGCTCCTTCAGGGGACCCCGGGGCTCGCAGCCAGGAGAGCAGCCCCCCCGGAATCTGCCAGATGGGGGAGCCCCCTTCCCTATGGACCATTCAGCTGCCACAAGGCGAGGGGGGGTAAGTTACGCACCAGGCGCCTGAATCACCCTGGGGCAGGACAGCTGGCAGCAGCCGCGTGGTGTGGGGGGGGCTCGTGCCGCTATGCCCTACCGACACCCCACCTCCCATCAGTCCCTGCTGCTGCCCCCCAGGATTGGGGGTTTACCCCGGCCCACATGGGCCCTTGGCAGCAGCCAGCCAACGATGGGTATCCCGCGGGTACTGGCCCCTCCTATCACCTCACCGCTGGCTGATCCGGCCTCCCCCCCTCACTCCACACCACTGGAATGGGGTCTCCAGGGAAGCCTGGGAAGAGGGCTGAGCCTGGCCCAGCTACACCCCCCCCCGATCTGGGGTGCCCCTCCTGTGAGCCCAGGAACCCTGGGCTGGGAGGGCGGAGCAGGCAGGGGAACAATAAAGATCAAGGAAATACGAAGAGGGAGGGAAGCTGCCCGTGGGAAGATCAAAGCTGGGGGAAGATAAAAGAAATGGGGGAAAGGCCCCGATCGAAAGCAAATACATGTCCCGGCGGGAGGTGGGAGGGGCCGAGCGGCAGGAATGTGGGGGAAGGTGCCACAGGCCAAGGGGGCCACGGCACAGGGAATGCCTCTGGCGCTGAGGGTCCCTGTGCCAGGCACAGAGGCAGCACTGCTTCGGGGTGCCACCCGCCTGGCCCAGGGCCGTTCTAGGGCAGGCTCTGGGCAGGGCGGGGTGGATCACAGACAGGCTAGGTCCTGGCCGGCATGGGCGAGTGTGCCCCCATACAGCGCCCCATAGGAACCATTGCAGCAGGGGCTTGCCCTAGGGCAGCCCCTCATTTGGGCGTAGCCTGCCAGGGGCTCCCGCAGCGCCCGGGCAGAGGAGGTAGCCTGGCTTCCTCGCTGCCCTCTGTCTCCACTAGGGCTCCCGGGGTGCAGCAACGGGGGCAGATCTGATGCCAAGGCCCAGTGCAGATAAGATGGTCGTGCCCGCCGGGAGTCCCAGGGGTGTAAACGCAGAGCCGCTGTCCTGACCTTTTGGATTTACACCCCCCTTGCAAGCCCAGAGCCCAGCCTAGCTCGACATAGGGCCTGAAATTCCTCCCTAGCCTTCAGGATTTCCTGCAGGTGACAGAGCGGCTCCGCCCGCTGACTCACGCCAGCCCAAGGAGGCCACGGCACCGGGCCACACTCTGCTTAGCAACTGGCCTCCGCAAACGCCGGCCCGCCTTCCCACCCTGGAGGAGCCACCGTGGGCCACACCCCCGGGAGACATGTAGCCGGCATTCCTGGGGGGGTGAACCCTACGGCAGGGGCCTGTTTCTCCCCCCCCGGGGCACGGCCCTGCCCCATTCTGGAGCAGGCCTGGCAATGACTCAGCAGAGCCCCGCTCAGCTCATCACACGTTAGGAATCTGCTCTCAGTGAGTAACGGGAAAGGTTCCCTCGCCCGGCCTCTTTAACCCCTCGCTGCCCGCACACCCCGGCCTTCGACGCCCTGGCCCCGGCTCAGCTGTTGCTCCGAGCAATGGGGTCTCCGGTCAGCCATATGGCAATCAGCAGCGTGTACGCCGCTGCCCCCTGCTGCATGGGATCAGAACTGCTCCGCTGCCTGTCCTAGCCTTCTACTGCTAACCGCTCGTGGGGATTCTCCGTTAGCTCCAGAGGCAGGGGTGGGTGCTGTTAGCACAGGACAGACTGGGGGCGGTCCTAGGTACCCCACACATCCGTTACGATCCTAGGAGGCCCCTAGGGCAGAGAAAACTGCAGAGTGGGGCCCCTTTGCCCAGCCTCAAACCGGGGGGCCTGGAGCTCCCCAGGATCCACTGCGAGAGCCGTGCTGAGGACGTTGCCATGAGGAACCGAGCATGGCACCCGGGGCTTTGTGCCAGGGCCATCCCGAGGGCTAAGCGCTACGGAACCGGGGCCGGGGAGGTCCCAGGGGAACGAGATCTGCCCCGCAAGCCTCCCACCCGCAGAGAGAGGGGGGCTGGTGACACAAAGCAGCCGGGGATGAGCCAATGTCCTCTGTTTTGTTAAGCAGACAAAGCGCGCAAAGCCCCGGGGCTCGGGCGCTGAACAGGGGAGCCGGTTCCCAGCCCGGTCTGCAGCCAGGCCGCATTATCCCGCAGACCTGATGAGGTCGACACTTCCTTTTCAGTCGGCCCTGGCCGCGGCCTTAGCAACACAAACAGGAAGTTCAGAGGTTGCTGGCCCCAGCACAACTGCTGTGATAAGGCCGGGGATTAGCTGGCAGGGGAAGGGGGGGATGCCAGGGGGTGAGGGGCAGCACAGGATGCGCAGGGCAGCCTCTTACCTGTCAGTAGCACTCTTCACCCTGGGACCTTAGCAGGCTAAGTGGTGCCCTGGGCTCTGGGCTCTCCCCTGGGCCATACTCACCCAGACTGGCCCAGACCCAAGGCCGGGGCTCTGTAACCCACTGGGGTCCCGCTCCACGCTGCTCCGCAGGGGACAGGAGTGGGCAAAAAGGACGAAATCCCCACCTGGCGCCATGGCGGGGAGGGAGCCTGTTCCCTTTACGCTCTCACCTCCGTGCCGCAGACCCGAGTGGCACCGAGCAGATGGTAGCAGGGGGTGCCCGACGTGCAAAGACCCTTCTGGGCCAGTGCCCACGGGGCAGGCCCAACCCCTGGTGGCATAAAGCCAGGGAGGTTGGTACCAGTGTGGCAGTCTCTGTCCCCAGACCCACTTCCCACGGCCAATCAGTCCCTCCAAGTGGTGCTGGCAGTAGGGCACGGGGCCAGGTACCAAGAACAGCTGGGCAGGCCCCACCAGCCACGACACCGATGCCATGAACGTTGCCTGGCAGGACCAGCTCGGAAAGCGACCTGGTGGCTGGCACAGATGCCAGCCGGGATGCGAGCCCCAAGCCAAAGAAACATTCTGGGGCTCGGCCGCACGGATGGAATAAAGAGGGAGCCAAAATCCGAACCTTGGTAATGGGGAGCCGGGGTGGGATAGTCCCTGAGAGCTCATTGGAGGAGGCTGGGCCCAGGGCAGAGCCATTCCCAGTAGTGGGCAGAGCTGATGGTTGACTGCTGTATCTGGCCTTTTGCCCAGGGGCTGTTCTCTCCTGGGGCTGCTGAGATGGGGAGCAGGACTGGGAAGCAGCTGGCAGGATGGGATCCAGTGGAATTCCTCACCCAGGATGCCCAGGGGCACCGCGGGAACATCGCCAGTGGACGGGAAGAGACAGGCAGCCAGATCGGCCCAGCTAATTAAACATCCAGGGAGCCCAAGCAGGTGAAACTGCCGCTCAAGTTCGGGATCATGCCAGCGACAGGTTAAATATAGCCCAGGAGTTGGCACTGCGTTCAGATAGCTGCCAAGCGCAGCCGGATGGGGGTGCCACCACCCTGCCACCTGGCATCACCCCCAGACCAAACAGAGGCCTTGTCATGGGTTTCCTACAGCCGTCCTGGTGCCCCCTTTCTGCCGGCACTGAGCAGGGATTGACGCCAGGGCTGCTGGAATATTTCCACCACCCCAGCCTGGAGGCTCCGCTCCGCTCCCCTTCCTGCTGGCCTGGCCCCAGCGGAACGCTCGACCTGCGTCATTGCAGGAGCGAGCATCACCTCCAGGTGGCGCCATTTCCTCCTCGCCGCTTTACCCCCAGGCTTGGCGGGATTCGATTTTTATCTGGACCTGGCGGGAAAAGTTCATTTCACCCCCTCGCCCAGGACAACCTATTGCCATCGCTAATGGAAACACACCGAGACCCCACCCGCCACTCATCCTCTTCCCCTGGCAAGGCCCCATCTGCTGCTCACATGGGAGAGGAGGGGCAGAGAGGGGCGGGGCAGAGCAAACAGTGGGCGGGGCTGCAGGAAGAGCACAGCCAGCATGGGGGCATGGCCATGGTGCAGATGCCGGGGGGGGGGGGGGGGCGGGTCCTCTTCTGAGTGTGGGCCAGGCCCCATTGGAGCCATTGTCAACCCCGCCGGTCCCGATCAGAACGAGAAACAATACAGATCGAATCCTGCCACGCCCGGCTCTCATGTCCCCACTGCTCCTCCGCCAGGCAGCGCCCCCCAAACTCACGTCCTCCCTGCCGCTCCCAGCGCCTGCCCGCTGGTGGCCGGCACGCTCTAGAGCTGGGGCACTGCCCCGGCCAGAGAAAGCCAGGCTGCAACCAGCGGGCACCCACTGCTCTATGGCGAGGTTCAGCATCACGGGGGGGGGGGCATTCAAGGCGAGCTGTGTATGTAGCTCGACCTGCTGCCAGGTGTCCTCATGGGCCCTCCCTGTAGCCTGGGCCTGGCTGCCCCATGCTGTGCCCACACCCAGGCAAGGCCCTGCCCCTGGGCAGAGGAACCCCAAAGGAGGTCAACAGGCCTTTCATGCAGGTCTCGTCTCACCTCCTCCTCCTCACCCCATGGAGGCTGTTACATAAGGAATGTTCCTGGAGGCTCCTTACTGAGTGAGCAATTGGCTGTTTACTCAGGGAGTAAATGGCTCAGTAAGCAATTTGCAAAGGAAACCATCTGCGAATGGAAGAGGCTAATATCCGGGCTGCTCAGACCAGCATCACTAGTGGCTGCAGGCCCGGTTGCTAACCGTGGCACTAAGCCGCCAGAGGACACCAAAGCAGCCACGGAGATGTCCCACGCAGCAGGAGAAGGGGCGATCTCAAAGCCTCCGGGGAAGGAGGCCAGGACAGTGCTCTGTGCTGCCAGCACCAGTATCCCACTGCACCCCAACAGTGCTGGGGGGGCCCGACTCTCTCCAGCCGCGCACCTTGTGGCTCCCTTGACACTGGTGCAAAGACGCGTAAAACGGTCCCGGTCTGCCAGTGTTACACTCGTGTAGCACCGAGGGACACCATGCGGTGGGGGGATGGGGGGAGGCAAGGATTTGCAGAGGGAGCAATAGAAAACAAGCCCTGGTTTCCCTCTGCTCGGCGAGAGAGTCTAGCTTCCCCATCACCCCGACCAGGCAGCTAAGGTATGGCAGGGATTTACTTGCAAAGGAAGGAGCTAAGGATCCAAGCAATGACCTAGGGGAGACACGGGAGGAGCGATCTATCCCTATAGGTGCCCATCCATCTAATCTAGCTACGGGCTTTATCCTGCCGCCCATCGCCGCGGTATCTGGGCATCTTTTATGAAAAATTGATAGCAATAGCAGAGTGCCTAGTGAGATTCCTGGAGTCTCTGACACTTCTCCCTTTGCAGGGAAGGGTCTTCAGTTGGGGGAGGGTTTCCAGTAGGAGGATAGGGACAGGAGGGGGATCAGTGTCAGGGTTTAGGGGCAGGAGGGGGGAATCTATCCTGGGGAGCAGTGACACTGGAAAAGATTTGGGGGTTGTTGTGCATAATCAGCTGATATAATCTCCCAGGGCAAGGCTGGGCTGAAAGGGCTGATGCCATCCTGGGAAGCAGAAACAAGGGAATGTCGGAGTCGGAGTCCAGAGGTTAGTTCACCTCTGATTTGACACTGGTGCAACTGTTGCTGGAATCCCGTGTCCGGTTCCGCCGCACACAACTCAGGAAGGATGTTGAGACATTGGAGAGCGTTCAGATACGCGCCAGAAACACGACTGAAGAGTTTGAAAACCTGCCTTCTAGTGCCAGACTCAAGGAGCTCCGTTGACTTAACTGAACGAAGAACAGGTGAAGGGGTGATTTGATCACAGTTTGTAAGTGTCGCCATGGGGAACAAATATTTCCTAATGGGCTCTTCAGTCTAGCAGAGGAAGGTTTAACAGGATCCCGGGGCTGGAAGTGGAAGCTAGACACATTCAGATTGAAAACAAGGTGTACATCTGTAACAGTGAGAGGAATTAACCATCAAGGTACCCAGGGTCAAGGTGGAGTCTCCGGTGTTGACCATTTTTAACTCAAGACTGGGTGGTTTTCTAAAAGATCTGCTCTAGGGATCATTTTGGGGAAGTTCTCTGGCTTGCGGTACACCAGCTCCCCGATCACAGTGGTCCCTTATGGCCGTGGAATCTATGAATCTATGGGGATTGGGGTTTAATTGAGGAGAAGGGGGTTGTAGCGATGCGAGACTCACCAGCGCGGTGCCTCCTGCTGATCGTCGTGAGAATTAGCTCCAGGCCAGGCCAGGCCGCCCTCTGCAGGCCAGTGTCCCACCTGCCTTAGGCCCCCCATGTCCCTCCCAGGCCCCAGTACCCCTTTACCTTGGGGTGCTGCCCCCTGGCAGTGCCTGTTTATCTCCAGGTTCTGCCCTGAGCAGTAACCCACAATCTGGGTCTCCCCTCCCAGGGGAACCCCCAACCCTCTATCCGCACCTTGACTCAGTGGCTACTGCCTGTCGTCATCTAGCCCCCCTTCTCTGGGGCAGACTGCAGTCTGTAAACCACTCATCACGGGCCAGGGGATTTGGACCTTCTGCCTGACCCTGGACTGCACCTTTGCAACCCCAGTCCCTTCTTTAAGTCCCGCACAAGGCCTGCAGCCCGGGGAGTTGCCAGGCTGGAGCTCCGCTGGCCTTTCCCCAGCACTGCTCTACTTCTGGTACCCCTAATTCCCAGGCCCTTCTCTCTCACAAGCTGGAGAGAGACTCACTTAGCTCCTGGCTCACAGCCTTTTTATCAGAGCCAACTGTGGCCTGATTGGGGTGTGGCCCACCTGTGGCTGCTTCCCCCACCAGCCCACCCTACTGGCTCCGCAGGGCAGCTCTTTCCCAGGGCTGTTTGGGCTGGAGCGGGGCAACCTACAGGGGTCAATGCTGGGGATTAGGGTGGAAGGGGGGGTCAGTGTCGGGGTTTGGGAGTAGGAGGGGTGACTGTTGGCAAGGCAAGTGTAACACTCTCATTAGGCCTGCCAAAAGGAGTTTGAAGAGCATCTAGCAAAGCACAGAAAACCTCACCGCAATAAACATTTCAAGTACATCAGAAGCAGGAAGCCGGCTAAACAATTAGTAGGGCCACTGGACAATCAAGCTGCTAAAGGGGCACACTAAGAAGATAAGGTTGTTGCAGAGAAGCTAAAGAAATTATTTGCATCGAACTTCACTGCAGAGGATGTGAGAGCGATGCCCGCATAGGAGCCATTCTGTGTAGGTGACAATGCTGAGGAACGGTCCCAAATTGAGGCATCACGAGAGGAGGTTTTGGAACAAACTGATGAATTAAACCTTAATAAGTCACCAGGGCGAGCTGGTATTCACCCAAGAGTTCTGAAGGAACTCAAATGTCAAATTGCACAACTACCAACGGTAACCTATCACTTAGATCAGCCTCTGACGACTGGAGGATAGCTAATGTGATGCCTGTTTTTAAAAAAGGCTCCAGAGGTGATCCTGGCCATTAAAGGCCAGTCAGCCTGACTTCACCACCAGACAAACTGGTTGAAACTATAACGAAGAGCAGAATTGTCAGACACAGAAGACTACGATATGTTGAGGAAGAGTCAGCCTGGCTTTTGTAAAGCGAACTCATGCCTCCCCAACCTAGCTGGCGGGCGATGGACGAGATGCGAGCAAGCAGGTCTTTCCCCTGACTCCGCACCTGCTGGCCTGTGTCCGTTTCCTGCCCGCTCACCAGAGGGGGACTCCAGGGTGCCCGCTCTGTCCGGGGTCTAACCTTGCACCACGAGGCTCATTGCGTCTGCGCCAGGGCGGTCGTCTCCCAGGATCACCAAGGCCTGCGCTGCCACATCCCGGTAGGATCAAGGGGTTGTAACAGGCCTGCAGGGGTCTCCCTGGGCACCTGAGACGGGGATGGAGGTGAGGGGAGACACAGTGGGAACACGGGGGAGGCGAGGAGGGTACATGACCTCAGGGGCTTGCTGGCGTGGCCGTTTGTTATCGAAACACCCAATGAATAGTGCGATCACTATCTACACTGACCGTGTAGCTCTTTCCTCCCCGTCCCAGGCAGTCAGCCGTTACCGTCTAGAACTAGGCTGGTGAGAGCAGCCCCCAAGCCCAGAGACCACAGCACGGCGGCCCACTTTCCCGGGAGCCTCGCAGGCTGCTGGCCCCCTAGAGTCTCCCCCGCCCACTGGCATGGCCACGCCTCCGGCTGCGAAAGGAGCTGGGGCAGGAGGGGAGCGTCCTGCTGAGACCCTGGGCCAAGGATCAGGGCACCTGGCTCTGAGTTACAGACCAACACAAGGGGTGGGGCCCGGGGGGGCGGGAGTTTTAGCTGACTGGCTATATCTGGGCCCCTTTGTAATGTTTGGCCTCTCGGAGGGGATCTCCCGGGAATGGGTCCTAGCTAAGGAGCGTGGGCCCTATTTTCTCAGCCCAGCAGCGGCCTCCACATGACAATCCACCTCTGTGCTGCAGGAATTCCTAGCGCACTGACCACCGCAGGGTCTAAAGGCGGGGATGGGGAGGGTATTTTAGGAGTTCACCACCCTCAAGGGTCCAGTTCTGGCTTGTCCTACTCAGTGCGAGGCGAGCGCTGAACGGGTTGAATTAATCCGGGGTAACGAGCCCGCTATAGTAATGCTGGTAAATTTCCCCATGTAGCCCGAGTCCCTCCCTCTAGCCCACGGTTCGTTTTTTATTGCCCTCCTCTCAGCTCTTGCCAACGTCTTGCAGGCCGGGAGGTGCCCCGAGCTGAGTATAACGCCCCAAGGACGGTCGCTCCGCACAGAGCTTCGCCATCAGCTCAGCGATCTCATAACCCCGGGGCAGCTGATAGCGGTCATCACACAAAACCGGTACCCCCGTCTCCTCTCTTGGAGACCCTTCCCAAGGCCGGCCCCCCGACAGCTGCGTGGGACGCCCGCGGTTGGCTTTTTTGCTCTTTACGCAACAACCGTAATCCCGTGTTGAGTACTAACCGCTGCTCCGGACACATTAGCCCACATTTTGCCCTGAGCTCTGAGATCGCCCCACGGAGCCTGGGCGCTGTCTGGCTTGGGGCGTTCGTCCCCAGGCTTTGGGTGGTGTGACCCCTATGCTACCGGCAGCACGTCCACCTTGCGACAGACCAGCGAGCCGCATTCCAGGCTCCTGCCGCGGCTTGCAGGCCGCGCGCCTCGGGGACACCGCCTGGCTCCCGGCTCCGAGGCCCGGCTGAGGAATGTGGTGGGTGGCGATAACCCAGGGAAGAATGCGTCCCGCCCGCCTCCGCCCCCCCCCCCCCCCGTGCCCAGAAAGGAGCCGGGGGTTGGGGGGCAGCCCCAGGGCTCAGACACAGACACAAGGCCCCAGTCCCGAGCGCTTTCCTTCCTCTGCACGGACGGAGCTGGGAGCTAAAGGGTCACAAAGAAGGGGCCCTGCCCTTCCCCCACCCCCGTGACACCCCCACCCCACCCCCAGGACAGACAGACCCCTGCTGGGCACAGAACCAGCTCTTCACTTTCCTCCAAAACTCCCCAGCGCAGGGGCATTGGGGCAGTGGAGCGGGGCTGGCTGGGGCAGTCCAGCTCCCCAGCTATTTCCTGGGGGCCACAAGAGCCATGAGGCCGTGGGCAGCCAGACCCCCGCTAGGGCAGGCCCAGGGGTTCGAGTTAACCCCTCCCCCTGTTGGCTCTGCTCTGGGGCAGAGACGGGTTCCCCCATCCCGTGCTGGGGCGGGGAGAGGCTCCATCTCTGCCCGGCTGCTCTTTCCTCGCCCGGCACATCCCTGCGCTGCAGTTCTTCCCACCCATGCCCGCCCCGCTTCGCTGGAACTGCCGCTGGCAGCAGGGCTCTGAGTCACAAGCGAGCTGAGTTCCCCTAGTCTCAGCGCAGGCCATCCAGGCCCTATGCCCGGGGGGTGGGCCGTGCTCCCGGAGGAGACTCCCAGAGCATGCGGCGCCTTCTCCAGTCTGCTGCGGGAAGCTTAGGAGCTCTGGGTTTGTGGCCAGACCGGAGCCCTCACCCCATTGGCCCAGCTGGTCCGCGACCCTGCCTCCAGCATCGCCAACGCCCCAAGCTTCTGAGGAACCATTAGGCACCGCTGCCCTCCCCAGGCGCACGCGACTCCGCCCGAGGTGAAAGCGGCTGGTGGTTTCCCCTGGTGGGCGAGGATGGGACAAGACGGGGGGTCCTCTTGGCTAAGCCCCACCCCGCTCTCCTTCATAAGTGCTGTTGCAAGCGAGCTGGGGACTCCCTGCCTTTGAGACTGGGCCAGGAGCCAAACCGGGAGTTTGAGAGCCGGAGAGAGGAGATTACGGGGCTCATGGCACTAAGCTCGTCGTTTCCGGGCTGGAGCAGTCCCCAGTAATTAGTACGGTAGCATCGTTACCTGCTGCCCCTGGCTGAGCAGAAAGCCGCTCCTGGGGCTGGCCCAGGAGTGAGGCCCCCAAATACAGATTCACATTCCTGGCTCAACAGAGAAAATCCCTCCTCCAGCGCCCCCCAGGGCCCGGAAACTGACGTGGCGATATTGACATAAACCCCTCCGCTGACAGTAGCTGCTCTGAGGAGAGGTCCCGAGGGGGAGCCGGGATGAGAGTCTCTAGGGCGGAGGGGAGCCTGGGGAGTCGTGTGGGAGCCGGACTCCCCGGAGTGGGAGTCCCTGGGAGCGGGGCCTCATGGGAACCAGCCAGGAGGAAGGAAAGAGGAGCGGCTAATCAGACATGTCCTAAGGGGCCCATCCCCACCCTGGGTCTGCTCCCAGGGCAGACTGGCACCAAGGCGTTGCTGAAGACGCTCTCCCAGCACACCCTGCCTTTCGCCTTCCCCAGCAAACCTGCCTGGCAGCTCCCTGGCTCTGCCTTTCCTGGCTCCCACCCGCCGCTGCTGAATTCTTTCACCGCGCCGGATTCCAGCCAGCATTTTTGTGGCTTGCCCTTTGCATGGCCCCCTGCAGCCTGGGTGGAACGAGATCATTTGGGGTGCAGAACACAACCCGGTGGAAAACAGAACCCTGGTTGGGTGAGCCCTGGCCAGGCCGAGCCCAGCGGCTCCTCAGAGGTGTCTGAACAGCCGGGGCCCCCGCATGCCAGCTTGACACGAGTGTGACGCCGTTGACATCAGCGGGGGGGTCTTCTGGTTTCCGCCGATGTCTGGGAGCTGAGCGTGAGTCCCTGTGAGGGGAGAGGGGTTGTAAATTAGCCTGGGAGGACAGTACCTGATGTCGGAGAAGAGGACAGAGTTAAGGGGAATGCCTGTATTACCAGATTTTATGACACAGAAGGATCTGAGTGTCATTCTTCCAGGCCCGACTTTTCGAGCTCATCCCGCCGTCCCCCACTGGCACCGTTCGCCTAGAACTACTTTAAAGGACTGAATCTCCGTCAGCCGCCGGGACTCTCCACGCTTGGCCTGCCCCCAGGAGGGAGCTGTGGGGGCTTTGGATTGGGAACTTGGCCTCCTTTCCTTCCCAGGATCCCTCCTTATCCTGCACTGAGTCCTGCGACGGGCTGAGCACCATTCAGCACCGTTCAGGATGGGGACTTTGCTCTGAAACTCCTTGTGGCAATAATCCTCTAAGAGTCCCAGCTGGTGTTTCAGGGCCTCACACAGCTCCCGCAAGGCACAATAAAGCCACACAGAGCAAAGGGGGCGCTGAGGAGCTGGGCAGAGCAGAGTCCAAAGCAGCAGGCCAAGCAGGGTCCTCCCTGTGTTATCCCAGCCCCTGCCTGTCCTGGGGGATAAGTCCCCTCCGGGGCACAGTGGAGAGCCAACGGCTGTTTCCACCGGACAAGCTGGGGGCCTGGAGGGTGCTGCGAGTCCTGCATGAGCCACTCCCAGGCAGGGATGGGCCAGGCCGCAAGCGTTGCAATTAACAAGACCTTTGAAGAGCCAAAGGATGAGGCCGAAGGTGGCGAATGGACGCAGCTGCCAAGATGCAGCATGCGGGGCCCCAGCCTAATCCTGCCCCCTTTCGACACATTCGGGGCACCTGGGGCCAGCCGAGTCACTGGCAGGGCGTGATGCCTGCGGGGTGGGGGGGGAGGGAGGGAGAGGCCGGCTTCCCCGCTGCAGCTCCCAGCGGGCACTGCCCTCGCCCAGCGGTGGTGGGCGGGATTCGGCAGCGCCGCCTTTCGAAGCCGCTGTCACCCAGGGGCGGTGTCACCGGATCGAGTCACGCCGGACTCAAACCCACCCTGCCCAGCTCGGGGAGGGGAGGCAGCCCAGCTCCCACCGCGGCTGGAGTCTGGGGGAGACCGGCCCTTGGAAAGGGCTGAGGCCGACCCCCAGCAGAACGATCGGATCTGTGTGGCTTTGTCCTGCTGCCTCTGATTCAACTAGCCCTGGGGGAGGGAGGGCAGATTTGGCGTCTCTCGCGTCCCCTGGGCGGCCTCCTCCATTCACCTGCTTTTCCTCCTGCTGGGGATCCCCCCGCCTGAACTTCTCGCCATCCGTCCGCCTCACCTTCCCAGCAGCCCCATTGCAGCAGAGCGGCTCCAGAGAGGGAACGCCCGGCGTGCCAGCCCCTCGGGGCTCTGGCGCTGCTGCAATGGGGCCGTTGCGACACCCGCCTCGGATGCCGGTGTCAAGTCCGAGTACAAATAAGCAGCACCTGCTGGCTGAGGTATTTCACAAGCCAGCGCCGTTAGAGCCCCGTGTTTGCAGTCATTGATATGCGCCAATTAATGTTCCAGCAGGGCTCGGGGTCATGCCAGGGCTGCCTTTGCACAATGGATTTTCCTGGTTTGTTTTCCCGGCGGCCGGGCAATGAAGCCCCCTGGACGGTTTGAATCTTCGGCTGGGTTTTCAGTGTCGCAGGGTTTGGGAGCCAGGTGCGAATCCTTTGAATCCGGGCCCCTTTCCTCTCTCTCCTCCTAGCCGGTCGGTGACTGGCTGCAAGTCACTTCCCGGCTCGGTGCCTCAGTTTGCCCCTGTCACAATACGGGTGATACTGACGTGCCCCGTGGCAGGGTGGAGACGTCATGAACATTTGTCAAGTGCTTTGTGCAGGGCGAGCCTGGGGGGGGGAGATCAGGGCGGGCGTCTTGGTGGCCAACTTCTGAAGGTGCCAAATCCATAGCCAGGGTGGAGGGAGGGGACCCATGGCTCAGCTGCTCCACTCGGCCATTTATTTTTCTCAACCCCTCAGGGACATGGGGGGGCACCAAAAAAAAGGTTTCTGACCTGGGTGGCAAGACACTAGCGAAGCGGGGATGGACTAATGTCACCGTAATACCAAAGAGGGATGGTGCAGTTCACTGGCTCTGCTTCCCCATGCTAGGGCAGTTGGGGTGGCTGGGAAACCACCCTGCCCCATTCTCCCTCTCAAGCCCCCGGTCTTCCCATCTAGCCAGATGTGCATGGAACATCCGACTGGTCACATCCGGGCACGGTCCCTCCATGCTGCCACCACGGACCCCAGAACAACCGATGCAGAGACGGCCCCTCCCCGGGTAACACAAGGCCCAGTGCATGCTGGGCCAGGGCACTTGGGAAGCGACCAATTGGCTTGGGGTCAACCTGGATCCGGGTGCACTGTCCCGAGCCAGAACCAGTCCCACTGTTGTCAGACTGTTGTCAGACTGTGCAGTCACACTCAGGGCAACGGCACCTGTGTTTCCCCCTAGTGGTGCAGCAAGGACACTCACTCTGACCCCTCCACTGTCCCACGTGCTGCCTCTCCTGGACGGAGACCCCACATCCCTCTGCTGCCTGACCCGGGCATGGCCAGTCTGAGCAGCTCACTGACTGTCTTATGATAATCCTGGCCAAAGACCGACTGCCTAAGCAGCCGATGTCATGTCTCTCCTGGGAGATGCTGCATGCTGCAATTGTCAGGGAGAAGGTACCCCCCAGCCCTTGCTAAGCAAGCACCTTTATTCTTAAGGTAAAAGCATTTCAGAAAAAAACATATTAAAGCAACAGCAGAACCTACACACATGCTAAGAAGCCTACCAGAGCTCACCCCCTCACTCAGACAAGGGCTCTGATTGGTGATTAGCTCTTCAAACCCCACCCCCCGGGGGTGATCCCTATGGCCAGAAGTTCAGCTCAGAACAAGCACCCCATTCTTCCGACCCTTCCCTGGGGGTTGGGGCTCACCTTGGAGCAAAGAAGTTGGCCGTTTGTCGGATCAGAACTGAGGCCCTGAGCCAGGTTAAAACCGAGCTATTTATCCAAACCCCACTTTCTTTGTCCATTGTCCCTGGAGAATCCAGTCTGACCTAGAATACGCAGGCCTCTCCAGGGGGCTGTGTTCCTCTGGGGACGTTAAACCTGCTGGTCTCTTATTGGCCCTTTCCATGGAAATAGAGACTCGCCCTCAGTAACACACAGACAATGGCCTCCAAAGATGTTAAACTCAATTCAATACGGTTTGTCCAGGATCTTACAGGTCTGCCACGTCTCTGCCCTAAAGAAGTGGGTACGACCCAGGCGCCACTGATTGATTTCCTGGATACAGCTTCAGCTACAAACCTGGCATTCCTTTTATGAATCACTTCCATGGCATCGCCTGGGAGCACTAAGCGCCAGCGTAGGAACTTGGCCCGAGTCCCTTTAATCCGGTGTAGCCAGCTGAGTGGGCACCGTGGCCCAGTCAGGCAGGGCTGTCGTTTGGGGATGGCCCATGCCATGGCCAAACTTTTCTGTATTGTTGCATAATTTCTTGCTCTGGTGCGCTGTGGAGTGTCTCCGCCCCTTTCCGTCAGTTCGCATCAGCACCACTCCCCAAGTCCCGTGCCAGAGGCCACCAGGAAAGGCTCGTCAAAGTCTGGGCTTACCAGAACCGGCCTGGTGCCTAGCGGCTTCCTTCCACTTGCCGAAGGCCCATTGATGCTGCCTGGACCAGATGAGCTTGTCTGGCTTCCGCTTTTTCCATAGCTCAGTGATGGAGGCAGGCAGAGTGGGACAGCAAGGGACACACCTCTGGTAATGTCCTGCCATCCCAATAGCCGATTGTTCTGTTTCCTTGTCTGAGGAGTGATACAGTTCTTAACAGCCACCCCCGTGGTGGGCTCTGGTTTGTTTTACGCAGCCTCTTGGAGAATCATAGACTCTCAGGGTTGGAAGGGACCTCAGGAGGTATCTAGTCCAACCCCCTGCTCAAAGCAGGACCAACCCCAACTAAATCATCCCAGCCAGGACTTTGTCAAGCTGGGCCTTAAAAACCGCTAAGGAAAGAGATTCCCCCAGCTCCCTAGGGAACCCATTCCAGGGCTTCACCACCCTCCTAGGGAAAGTGCTTCCTTACTCCTCATTACTCCTTGTTCTGTCATCTTCTACCCCTGAGAACACTCTAGATCCATCCTCTTTGGAACCCCCTTTCAGGTAGTTGAAAGCAGCTATCAAATCCCCCCTCAGTCTTCTCTTCTGTAGACTAAACAATCCCAGTTCCCTCAGCCTCTCCTCGTAAGTCATGTGCTCCAGGCCTCTAATCATTTTTGTTGCCCTCCACTGGACTCTTTCCAATTTTTCCACATCCTTCTTGTCGCGTGGGGCTCAAAACTGGACCCAGTACTCCAGATGAGGCCTCACCAATGTCGAATAGAGGGGAATGATCACGTCCCTCAATCTGCTGGCAATGCCCCTACTTATACAGCCCAAAATGCCGTTAGCCTTCTTGCAACAAGGGCCCACTGTTGACTCATATCCAGCTTCTCGTCCACTGTCCCAGGACAGAACTGTTCACGCTATTGTCAGTGGACCGTGTTTCTACTGGTCAGGGGGCAGAATGCACAGAGCAGTGGCCAGCTGAGGGCTGGCATGTCACATGACCTGATGCAACTCCATGAGAACAAGTCACCCCCCCATAACCAGAACCCCTCATTTAGCAAAATTCTCTGGTTCCAAATACTTTGCTAGTGTCCTGTGATCCTGGAAGGGGACTCCCTACATCAGCACTGCACTCCTCTGTATTTATCTCGGATGGCATGGCTCCCTCTGCTATGACACAACAGAGCTCCCCAAGTCTCCTGCAGCCTCAGCAAGTCAGATTGAGATGGGGAGGGGAAAGGCGACTCCCAGCTCCACCCACAGTTCTGCAGTAGTTGGATGTTTCTGCAAAAATGAGCAGCAGTGAAAGGGTTAACACCACTCACATGTAAGAGTCACCATTAGTCTTCAGAGTGAACATGGGCACCCTCTTCCTGCAGCTAGACAAGAAGCATCCAAGTGGATGTGCATGGCACAAGGAATGGGGAGACCAGTCTTACAGATCAGGTACGGAGGAGCAATGAGGACAGGCCCACACGCTAGGAAAGTACACTCATCTCTGAGCTGTTGTTTTAAGCTCTCCCCCAGCAATTTGGGTTTTGTCCACATGGTATGTGCTAAAGGGCTTCACCACAGCGCGCACAGTGCAGGGCTGCTCGAAAATGTTCTGCTGAAGCTTTTTTATTTTAATGGAAAACTTGGAGTGTCAATTAAATGGACATTTCTGAGAAAGCATCAGTTTTCCTCCAACATTTTCAATGTTTCCTTGGAAAAACCAACACCCCCCACCCCAAATTTTCAGCCAAAATAGGTCACCTTTTGGGCAAAATTTTCAGGTTTGAGGTTTTAGACTAAAATTCAACATTTTTTGCAGGGGGGAAAAAATCCCCTACTTCCCAACCAGCTCTACCGAATTAGCTAATACTGGGCTAATCTTCACACAGCACGGCTCCCCACCAGCCCTGAATACAGTGGGGAGAAAATCTGGGTGCCAAACAAAGCTGGCTGTATTGATGATAAAGAGTCATAGTTGAATCAAAAGCCCTCCTCAGACCTTCCCTGAATTCTGGGAAACAGCAGCTCTGAATTCAAGCTATGCTAGTTAAATTCATACCAAGTGTCGTGGTATTGGTTTGATTTATTTACTAAAATACGCCTTTTAAAAAGAATCTGTTTGGCTTAGCAGCAGAAAAGGAGAATTTATTGGAGGATAAAATTAGTCCATATTGCGGTTGAATTAAGGAGACCGAGTTCTGGAGCATGGCCCCATTGTGCTTGGAGCTGTATGGACAAAGAACAGACCAACCCTGGCTCAAGGTCCTGACAGTCTTAGAGCAATGGATCACACGTAGCGATGTGCTTGCTTCCTTGGAGCATTAACCCTGAAAAGTGCATCTTAGGGAAGGATCTGAACTCGGAGAGGGGCCTGGCAGTTGGAGGAAGCTCCCTGGGGAAGGGAACTGGATTACGTGCTAGAGAACACAATGCACGTGGCATGGAGGCATGAGAACCCCACGGCGAAATTGATCACTGCTCCAAGTATGCCACCCAGGCGTTCCTTCCCAGGGTGAAATTAACCAGCCCCAAGCAGCACACTGCCTGAGTGAAATATCCCCTCACCGAGGAGCTCGTGCTGAGTTAGAAATACCACAGTCATGGACGCGTTCCCGGTGGGAAAACATACCAGAGCTACCGAGGCCTTGCTTGCCTCCTGAAAGACGGCCCGGCTAACGAGACCCTTGCGCCAGCCAAACGCAACCGCCACGATTGCGTCGTGTTCCTGGCCTGTGGCCAAGCAGCCCCCGAAGATCAAAGGCAGACTGGCTGTTCCCATCCAGGGAGGATGCATCAATCCACGTTACCCCGCTGCTGTCAGCTCCATTCGCTCCGCTTGTCAGCAGAAGCCACTGTTCTAATCAGCTCCTGGTGAAACTTACACGAAGACGGATGAGGGGGTCAGGAGGAATTGGCTCCCAGGGACAGAGAGCTCCCCAAGGGGACAAGCCGGGGTAATTGTTTGCTATGAAAACACACAGCTGTGTACATAACCCACTGAGTCAGCGCTAGCACCTCACTCACAGAACCTTTGCATCAAAGGAATTCTTCTCGGGGAGCTGAAGGGACCGGCCAGGCTCTTAGGAGAGCAGGGAGTTCCACATATCAACTAACCGCCAGTGCGGATCAGTTAGCCATGTGCTATTGGTACCATGCTGTACTAAAACGCCCAACCCTTGGCCCCGCTAATCAGTCAGCAAATAGCAGTCCCACGCCCAAGGCGCGCCGTCCGGCCGTTAGAACAGAGGGCTACCTGGCAGGACCTGGGTGCTATTCCCAGCAATACCACTCACTCCAGGCACATCATTAAGGGCCAGACCCTCATGGTATTTAGGCTCAATTTCCACTGGAATCCGTGGGAGTTTGGAGCCTAACTACCTTTGAGGACCTGGGCCTAACTTCTCTATACCTCAGCTTCCTCATCTGTAAAATGGGGATAATAATTATACGTGCACAAAGGCAGGGGCTGTCTCTCTCTACGGTATGCACAGCGCTAATGTGGGTTGGGGCCTGCCATTGCCAGTCACACATTTTAATAATACCGCTCCCGCCCAAGAAGGGACAGGTGGGATTGCTGGACTGGTCTGTAAAATACCAGGAGACGGTCAGCTGGAAAGAGAACACAGCCAGCTGGTTATGAACTTGCTCCCTGCGGCTGCCTCGCTGTGGATCAAAGGGGGAGCGTGTGTGAGAACCCCCTGGCCGATATCCCCCTGCAGCTGGACTGTTACACACCCCTTGGAGCGGTGGCTGCAGGTAGGGCAAAGCCCCCATATTTAAAGGCACAGTACACCAAAACCAAATGCCCGCCTCCCCTGTGAATGTCACGCTTTCCGCTCCTGCCCCCTGGAGCAGCCCCACCATCGCAGGGGCAAAGCTGCCCCGGCAGCCTTGGTGTTGCAGGACAATGGCCCCAGACTCCAGAGGTCACCACTCTCAGCTCACACAGCAACCGGGCCCTGGACAACCCATCCACGGCCCTCTTGCACCAGGCCCGTTTTACAGCTTTGCTTTTCCAAGGGACTGTGACACCCCCAGTCACCAGGATCCTGCCCCTCCCCGCCTCCCTCACTGAGCAGCAGTCCAGACAGGGAAGCCGTAAAGTCCCATGGCCCTGTATAAACGAGACTGCGTGCAAAAGTGTGCCACCTACAGGGCCATGGAGAACTGCCACTCTCAGGAGACGGACAAGCCCCAGACTCCACCCCCTTGCCACCTCAGTCCGTCAAACAGAAGCCTGCAAATGCCAGGTAATTAGCAGAGGGAGAGCGCTGTGGGTGTGGGAAAGGCAGGGTTATGCAAGGTGGGAGTAGGGCAGGATGGGGGAAAACAAAAGTGTATGAAACCACTTAAACAGATGGCAGGGTGAAGGGTTTGGTTCCCGCCTCTGCTACTGACTCTGTGACCTCGGACAAGTCATCTAAACCAGCCCATGCCTCACTTCCCCATCTGTGAAATGGGGCTAGCGGAGCTCTGCCTGCTGAGAGCATAAACCCACCAGCATGTATGGGGCTCGAAGGGTCGCTGCCGAGATCTCTGGAACCTGCCTGATGGAAGCATCCCCTGCCTGCACCAGAGACCCCCCACCTGCACGGGTGATTACAGGGCAGGCCTGCCCCAGCCTTGTTCTATTGGTGCCCCCTCCCTTGTGGGGTAAGAAAGGCCATTTCCTCAGGGAGGCTTTGCTAAAAGGCCACTGTACAACTGGCCCTGGAGCCCAGAGATTCCCCATAGGACTCCTGGAGGTGGAAAATATCCCCTCTATGAAGATGGGTGGGGATACAATTAGCCTGGGGAACTCATTGCCACAAGACAGCATGGAGGCTCAGAGTGTGGCTGTCCAGGGAAAACTGCACCTGGCTAAAATTAGATAACATGCACCCACCCCACTTCCAGGGAAGCTTTGCACCAGGCCTATAGTGGGCCAGTGGTGAAAAAGCCAGGATCACCCTTTCAAATTGTGTGGGGAGGACCCTGTTCATTAACCAACCCCTGATGGGGGTTGGCATTTCACATCTCTGCAGCTGAGAGAATTGGGTGTTTCTACGGCAACTCCTCTGCCAAAGGGTCTGGCAGCTCTTCCCATATGCAGTGGCCCAGAAATGCAGCCATCTCTGGGGTAGAGCACAGTTGCCCACCAGCATGCAGGGCTCAGCCCAACAGGGGAGCACCTGGGCTGACCCCTGGGCACAGGAGGCTGCATATCCCCGCTGCCTGCCTGCCCTCCCGCCGACCAATCCCCCAGGCTGATTGGGGGATTGGCCAAGTGACTCGGTTTCCCTCTGAGTGGCTCAGGCCCTGCCCAGAGGCCACTGTGGGTAGACAAGACTTAGGCACCGGGCCGGCCTAGGGCCAGGGAGCCAAACTCAGAGCCAGAGCTCTGCTGCCCCCTGGTGTCTGAACCGATGGGTCCAGCGGGAAGCAGCCCCTGACGGCTGGGTTCCCACGCACAGAAACGGGGGGCTGGGTGGAGGGAGAAGGGGGAGGAGAGAGTTGGAAGCTCCCTAAGTTTCCCGTTTCGAAAACCCACCCCTGCCGGATTCCCTGCCCCCTGCTTCTTTAGAACCGTTGACTGTTCTCAGCTCAGGCCCCGGGGCCACAATGAGATCAGGGCCCCGTTGTGCTAGGCTGACCAGACAACATGGGTGAAAAATCAGGACAGGAGGTAGGGGGTGTAATAGGAGCCTATATAAGAAAAAGCACCAAATATTGGGACTGTCCTTATAAAATCAGGACATCAGGTCACCCTCTGCTAGGCGCTCTGCACACAGAGCAAGACAGGCCCTGGGCTAGACTCCCTGCCCCCAGGAGCTTACAGTCTAACCCCACCAATTTTTACTTCCAGCTGGAGGAAACTGAGGCCCAGAGGGATTAAGGGACTTGCCCGAGGCCTCCCAGAGGCTATGGCAGAGCCAGGAGGTGGCCCCCTCTCCAGTTACCAGCCTAGACCCCAAACAAAGGCCCTTCCCCTCAGCCACGGCATTTGGGGAGGGAGGAAGAAGGAAGACAAGCCCTCAGAGCCCAGGATCTGGAAGCTCAGCTCCTGTTGCGTTATCCTCTGGCCAGCCCTCGGGGCAGGCCGGGGGCGAGCTAGGCCTCCCCCTGCCACTGGGCCCAGCAGGAGAAGACAATCAGCAGCCACAGCCCAGCCCCTGGCCACAGCTCAGCCCTGGAGGCCCTGTTTTAAACCAAGTTTTGCCAGACACAAGTGCAGGCTGGGTCCTTAAAAACAAGCTTTATTTCAGAACAACGCGAGATTTGGACCAGCATGGGCCCCTCTGACACCACACGTGGCTAGAGCTGGCCTGGGGGTCTCTGTACTGAGCCCAGGCCTCTCCCCTCATCCAGCCCCCCATGCAGAGCCCAGCTGGACTTAGGTTGAGACTTCAACCATTCCAACTGAGGTTGGGCTGCAGGTACCCAGGTCTGGCTAGAGACACCCCCCCCCCCCCCCAGTTAACATCCCGCAACCAAGCACCCTCTTCCGTCCAGAGCGCCCGGATCAACCCCTCAGCAGAGCAGGGATTTGTGGGGATTTGCAGGGGGACAGATGTCGGCCACACCTGGTTGCAGCGCCCCAGCCTCCTTCAGTCTTCCAACCCCAGCCACCAGCCCTCCCCACCCCATCGCTTAGCAGGGGCCCCCTGCAGCCCTTCTCCGGCCAGGCACTTCCTGCCCAGCTGGGCCAACAAACAGTCCCCAGCATCTGCTAATAGCCCAGCTGGTGGGGAGACCCAGACAAACACCTCTCACTTCCCAACCCTGCGGGGGGGGGGGGGGCACTGACACCCAGGAGAGCTGGGGGGAGATCAGCCCCTGCTAAGGCCAGAAGTTCCCTGGCTGGGCAGGAGCCATCAGACAGGTGGCTCGTACCCTCAGCTGCTCCTCGCAGGAGGCCCCCGGAGCCCCCTTTAGAACCCCAGCTCATGAAAATCCCCCATCAACCCCCCACAAGTGCAAACAGCTAGACCCACTCGCTGCATCTTGGTGCTTCTGGAGCGAGCACCCTAGAGGGGGCCTGCTCCACACACCACCTTCCCCACGGCCTGCATCAATCCAGGTCGGAAACACATGGCCAGGGCTATTGGCATAGCTGCCTATGTGGTTAGTGCCAATAGCACCAATCCACACCATTGCCCCATATAGGCCAGGACCCAAGACACTGCTTGGTCCAGCCAGCACAGCCTCTGTGGGAACCCCACACACACACCCCTGCCTGAAATTTCCAATGAGCCTGCGTCAGGGGAACCTACAGACTCAGTTTGCAAAATAAACCAGTGGGAACGAGGCCGTCCAGTGACCAAAACTCAGACCTCCTGTCAGGGAGAGACCAGCTCCCCTACAGCCCCCTCCACAGGATCATGTCCTCTACATAGGCACATGTAGGGGGCCCCTCCCGCCCCCCCTGATTGGGCAGCATCCTCCCCTTGGCTGGGAGCTGGGGGCTTCTCAGGGGCTGTCACAGTCAGATCAATCCTCCCCGCTTCCCCGTGGAACACAAGAACCGAGATTTCACAGAGAAGCTGGGAACTCACTGGACAGACACGAGCCCCTAGATCCCAGAGTACTTGCTACCCTCTAGTGGTCCCCCCCCGCTCTCCCCCAGGGGGACAGCCAGAGCCAGGCCCCTGGCGCAGACCCCAGGCGGTTTCCCAAAGGGTTTCTTGGCAAAGGGTCTCGCCCCGCAGAACACTCGCCTGGCCGGATGCACATCAAGGCCCGGCTCTCCTGAGGCACCCAGCTGGGAATCATGGGGGCCTCTCGGGGGACCCCATTTGGGCAGATCCCCCAGAAACACACCAGCGCCCACCGATGGGCTCCCGAGCCCAGCCTCAGAGCGCGTCTGGCTGTCAAAGAGCGCAGCGTGCTACGCCACGCACCGCCCCACAACTCGCCGCATTCACGACGGAGGTGGCCCCGCAAGTGCAGCTCCCAGGCCTGTGAAGAATGGCCTGCCCCGGACAGGGCTCCAAATGGGCGCGGGGCCGCGGCCAACTTTGTGCAGCGGGTGGGAGGTCGCAGGGCCAGGGAGACGAAAGGCCAAGCAGGGAGTCCCAGCCAGCTGGGCCCTGGGGAGTCAGAGACCGGCGCAGGCATCTCTCAGGGCATTGATCACCCCGGCAGGCCGAGGGGACGCCCAGCTGGTGATCAGCGTGATCCACTCCTGCCTCTGGGCTCTAGGAGAGGTCAGACAGAAGAGGGGTCACGCGCCAAGCCCCCGGAATCCACACGACCAGTGGGGCCTGGATCTGTCAGGGGAACTCCCCCAGCTCCACAGCCACCCCTCACAGTTTGAGCCAGGGCCGAGGCGTGTTTGTGGAGGGGCTGAATGGGCATTCTAAGGGCTGGGCCTGCCTACGGTCCTCCATCCTCTAGCACCATCCTCCTCTTCCTCCCCCCCAAGGCCCACTCAGACCCCACCACGCCTCCCCCAAATACACAGGATGGGGCTGGGAGCAGGACATTTGTGGGGAGGGGTCTTCAGCTCCAAAGTCCCTTGGGTGGGGGAGAGCTGGACACACTGCAGGGCTCCTGGTTTCCCAGGTGGCCCCAGGGGAAGGAGGGGCTGGGTTGGCAGGTCCCTGCTTTGGGTCCCCACCCCGCCTTGATCTCTGGCTGCGTGGTCCCCTCACACTGCACCTAGGGCTGCGGGTACAAACCTTCCTTCCGGCCAAGGACCCCACCTCCTGCCTCCCGCCAAGGAACCCGCCCCCGGCCCCGCCGGCAGCCCGTCTCCCTGAGGTGGGGCCCCGCACTCACTCGCTGGCTGCCTTGATGATGAACTCGGCGCTGGCCCCGCGGTGGTTGCGGGAGAGGCACAGGAGGAAGGCCGTGTCGGGGAGCCCCAGTGGCTTGGCTTTGAGGAGCTCTGCTCTCACGTGGCAGGTCTGGGCGTAATCCTTGACGGAAAACCTGCCGTCGCTGCGGGGGACACAGGAGGGGTGATGTTCGTAGGGGGGAGCCGAGCGACGGAGCCCCTGCCCCTCCCGCAACAGGCCATTAGATCCTGTACCCACAGACCGGGCACCCCCACCTCGACAGAGATGGGCACTGCCAGCTTACCCATCCCACCCTGCCCCACTGCCCACTCCTCCTTCCCAGGCTAGAGAAGCTACAACCCCTCAATGGCTCTCCCTGCCAGCTGGATCCACCAGGACACTGGAGGGGAATGCCAGGCGGGCACCTCGACATGCAGCGGGCAGAGGAGCAGAAGGTTGATGCCCCTCCAGGAGGTTTTGGTGCCTCCAGGCAGGGCAACAAGGCCCCCCAGAGGGCAGGGCACGGGCGCCACCCAGACTTACTCCCTCCGGCGGGACAGCAGCAGCAGGTCGCTGAGGAGGTGCAGGTGGATGGGCTTGGTGCTGAGTCGGGGTCTGTACCCCACGCCCACCTCCTGGATGAGGATCTGGGAGAACTCCCCCACCCGGACCAGCCAGCGGCCCCGGCTGATGAGCGGGATGGACTGTGGGGAGAGAGATGGAGACGCGGATCACCTGGCGCCGAGACCGGCTGGGGCAGGATTGCTGCACCCCGAGCTGTGCACCAGCGCCCCCTTCTGGACCCCTGCAGGACACCGCCTGCTGCGCACCCAGGCCCAGGCTGGCGGGCCCCCCAGGGCACTCGATCATGGCACCGTGCAGCTCACCGGATCGCACGCACCAGTCTAGACGGCATGTATCCCACCCCACCCACCCCAGCATCCCCCCGCCCCCGCCATGTCCCATGACAGCATCCCACGCCTCTAGCCCCGCCATGTCCCATCCCACCCATCCGAGCATCCCCCCCAGCCTCCCCACGTTCCACCCCAATATCCCCTCATGTCCCCTGCTGGCATCCCACCCTTCTAGCCCCCCATGTCCCAACTGAGCTCCCCAGTGTCCCATACCTCTAGCCCCCCCATCCCTCACCCTCTAGTCCTCCCACCACATGCCCCCCCCCCCGAGGGGCTGGATCCCCGAGAGCTGCCCCCGGGCAGAGCCAGGCCTCACTTTCGTCTTTACGAACTCGACCTGCTTCTCCAGCAGCACCAGCTCCTCCGTCTGCTTCATGCGCCGCACGCTCTCGTTACACTCCCCCACGATCTGCGGAGGGGCAAGGGACATTGCAGGCCCCCGCGCAGGGGAGGGGGAAAGCTGGGTGCCCTGGCTGGGGCTCTCGCCACCCCCCCGCCCGCCTTGGCACCAGGGTGGGCCCCAGAGGAGGGGAAGGAAGGTTTTCCAGCCCTTGGACACTGCTGGCCTGGGGCATTATGGGACATTTCTCAGCTCCTTCCGAAGAGGGAAGAGTCAGGTGCACACGGCACCTCCTGGCCCACGATCTGCTGCAGCTGCCCAGGCTCTGCCCCAGGGCTGAGCTCTCCCTCTCCCTGGGGCGCCACCAGCCAGGTGTGGGATGGGCTGCGGGGTGTCGCGTTAGGTCCCTGGGACAGAGGCCCAGGCCTTCCGGTGTCCCACCCTGCACCCCACGGCTCTTTGCACGAGTGATGTCCTGCCCGGGGAGGACAGCGCCGCCAGCACATCGGAAGTGGGGCCGGAGGATTCTTTTCACCACCCTGTTTCTGCTGGTTCTGGGGAAGGGATCCAACTCCTGCCTCCCCCGGTACTCCTGGGGACGACCCCAGGGAGAACCGGCGCAAGTCCGAGGAGAGGAAGGGAAGCCTGATTCGTTCAGATGGGAAGGGATTTTCCTTTTTCAACTCGGACTGTTTGTGCACAGGATTGACTCAAAGGCCCGAGAAACAGTTGTGAGAAAAGCACTCATTGAAGAGTCAACTGCACTCCCAAATTAAGAGGAGGAAGCTCCCACTCACTCCCACCCCCTCGCTGGAGATGTCAGGGAAGAGAAGCTGGGCTCTTACCACACTGGCAAACAAGCAGGAAAAACCCCTATTTAAAAACCCCTTCAAGGCATTCCCAGTGGCATAAAATGGCCCAAGCCTGTATTTCCCCCTTCCCCAGCTTTTCAGTCATCTGTTGGGCTCCCCAGGGCCTGCCCCGAGCACAGCAGGACATGGCTCCTGTGGGAAGCGGGCGGGGGCAGAGCACCATGTGGGCCAGGCCCAGCAGAGAACCAGGAGCAGACGCCGAGCAAACCCGTCTTCTACCGCTTCCCCCAGCTCCGCCAGGGAGCCGAGGAGCGAGCCCCCCAGCTTGGGCCATCTCCCCAGGCCGCCTCTGGGGAGCGAATGGTGGGTTGAGACGGGCAGCGCGAAGGCCGCTACCGCGCGGAGACCAGCACAGCCAGCCTGCGGCCGCCTTCCACAAGCACCCAGCGGCGCCCTTACCTCTCCCACGGCCGCCAGGGCCGCGCCGATGGAACTGGCCAGCTCGGAGCCCGCCGGGGCCAGCCGCAGGATGTTCTGTGGGGCAGAGGGGAGAGCAGTGGGGGGATCTGTCATGGCAGAGGGTCTCCATCATGACCACTCCGCCTCCCTCCCAGCCCCCATGTCTGGGCAGGGCCTTCCCCACTCTCCCCCGGCACACAAACCACTTCGGCTGCAGCTCAGAGGACGCCAGCCGGGGCAGCCTGTGCCCCTCTGAGGCCGGGTCCTTGGAAGGCCAGGCCCGGCCAGCCCCCCGCCCCGTGCGAGATCCCGGAGGTGGCTCCTGGCTCCAGCCCCTCACCTCCAGCAGGATCCTCAGGCGGGTGATCCTCTGGAAGGGCAGCACCAGGAAGGATTTCAGGGGCTGCCGCTGGCACACCGGCTGCCCCTCCAGCTTCCTCAGCACCTGCCGGAAGCGCCAGTTCTCCCGCCTGCGCGAGAGAGGAGGTGGGTGAGGGGCCCCGGCAGAGCGGCCCTGAATTCCCTCGCTCCCTGGGCACCGGGTCAAACCCCGCCTGGAGACCCCGGCTGGACAGGCCCGGCTGCGTCTGCACTAGAACCGGAGGTTGGGTGCAGGCAAGGCCTGAAGCTGGGATTTCCAGAGCAGTGGGATGTGGGAGGGCTCTCTCTTTGGGGCTTGTGGGGGGCTGTAGGGTATCCTGCCCCAAGCTGGGAAGGTACAACACTGAAATGCAGACCCATATTCATTCCTGTCCCAGCTCAACTCTCCGGCCTGAGGCCCAGGAGGGACCTGACCTGGTCCCCACTGCTCCCCATTAACCCCCTGTGCACCCCCTAAGCCAGGAACCGGCAAGCTGCTAGCCATTCTGGCCCCAAAGAGAACCTGCTGCTGGGAGCCCATCCTGATTTGGAGACTGGGGGAAGGGGGGTTCCTCCCTTCCCAGATCTGTGAGCAAGCAGGGGAGTGGGGTCAGCTGCTCTCAGGCATCAAAACAATGTGTTAACTCTGGAACTTTAATGACAGCCACTTAGCGTAACAATTGGTGACCATTTTCAGCAGAAACTCCTCTCCAGGATGGGCAAGTCAGAGAAGACAGAGACCTACTGAGTTATGGCATCCTGCCCGAGGCGCATTATGGGGGTTTCCCCTACAGGCCATGCCCCAGTCTAGTTCCAGACAGCCCAAGCATCCCCCAGGGGCTGCCCCGCAGACTCTCCGCTCCCCCTGGCCTGAAGGTTTTCCTGAAGTTCAGCCTCAGTGACCCCTTTGAGAGAGGAGCCACCTGGGAATGGGCAGACGGGCTGTTCCAAGGGACACAGGCAGCGGGGAGGAGCAATCGGGGCACGAGCAGCCCCCGGTTATTCCTCCCCCCACAACCCCCCCCAGGCAGCGGCGGCTCCTCACATCAGCTGCTGCATGAGCTGTTCCTGGTACATCTGGTTGGTGACGTAGGGGATGTAGACCCTGTGGAAGGCCGGGCAGTGCTTCAGGACCACGGCCCCCAGCCCCGCCAGGAAGACGTCCTTGTCCATGTGCTCCTCCAGCTCCAGGAGAAACCTGCGGAGACCCGGGGTTGAGGGAAAGATCCTGCCCCCGGGCGAGGCTCGGGCTGGGGTAGCTGGGAGCTCCCTCCCTAGCCAGCGCTCCTGCCCCCTCCCCACAGCTCCCCCTGCTGGACGAGGCTGGGCTTGGCACCCCCCCGCCCCCTCCAGCCGCAGTTACCTTTCGCTGACGTCCTTCACCTGCTGCAGGTTGGAGAAGAGCCGGTGAACCTCAGCCCGGGTCAGCGTCTCCCGCAGGGCCAGCGATCCCTTGAAGTGACTCGTGGCCACCGACAGGCTGCGCAGGTAGGAGGCCTCCGAGGTGATCATCTCAAACATGGCCTGGAGCGGGGACGGGGCGTCAGAAGAGAGGGGAGAGAAAGTCAGCACAGCCGGGCCTGGGAATCCCCCCCGCGCCATGGGCCACGCTGCTCACCTCTAGTGCCCGCAGACAAGGGGCGCCGGGCCAGCTGTTTAAAGGGACTTAGGCGCCTCCTTGAAATCAGTGGGAGCCAGGCATCTAAATCACTTTGCAAGCACCAGTCCCAAGACGGGCCAGGGCACAGCATGGGCAGCTCTGTGCCAGCCCCCATGGGCTGTTCCCGCAGCCAGGGAGCGCTGGCATAGAGGAATGCCCCAGCCATGCCCCAGTCCCTCTTGCTCTGGGGACTCCTGCAGGGAGCGGCAGCCGGACAGGCAAGGAGCCTTCCCTTCCAGCTGCCAACCCTCCCGGCTTGTCCTGGAGTCTCCAGGAATTAAAGACTGTATCGTGCAATGAAACCTCCGGGGATTCATCCAACCAAAATTGGCATCCCTGCTGGGCACCGGCCGGGGGCTGCACCAGGGCAGAGCCGGGAATATAACCCAGGAGTCCAGCTTCTAGGCTGGCGGCTTAATCCTCTGACGCAGGCACGTGAACATACAAACGGCCAGACCAGGTCAGGTTAATGGTTCATCCAGCCCTGTGTCCTGTCTTCTGACAGCAGCCAATACCGGGTGCCCCAGAGGGAATGAACAGAACAGGGAATCATCCAGTGATCCATCCCCTGTCACCCATTCCCAGCCTCTGGCAAACAGAGGCTAGGGACCCCATCCCTGCCCATCCTGGCTAATAGCCATCGACGGACCTGTCCTCCAGGAACTGATCTAGTTCTTTTTTGAACCCGGTTATAGTCTTGGTCTTCACAACGTCCCTGGTGAGGGTGGCACTGTGTGCTGGGAGACTAGGTATCAGCAACCAGCCAGGACAACACTGAAATCCAGGCTCCCCAAGGGCGCGTCTATTTCTATTAGCGCCACAGCACCGGGAACACCCCCCAGAGCACTGGGGGCAGAGGTGGGGCAAACGCCCTCTTTGGAGTAGGAGGGCAGAGTGGGGGCCAGGCTGCCAGCCCCGGAGACCACAGGGAGCTGCATATCCCAGAGCAAGCCACGGGGCCAGCGTCTGATAGAGCATCGGCCTCCTGGCCCCCGTTTTCCAGGTTACCAGTTACTGATCGACCCCCAAGTGGGCAGGATTTGGTGGGGGGTTGACCCAGAGGGTGGCACTGCCCAGTCACGGCACGGCCCCACGGGCCCCTTCTGCTTTCACCAGGGCAGGGAGCGGAACTGCTAGCTCTGGGGGTGGGGGGAACCCCACTTCCCCCCACAGTGCTGCCTGCTCTGCGGTACCATCCCCACTCCTTGCCCAGCTCCCAGCCCCTCCCTCCCCGTCCACCCTCCCCTACCTCCTGCAGGTGATGCTGCCGAGGCGTGAGGCCTTCCAGGAGCCGCCGGCTCTTCACCTCCGGGATCTCCTGCCAGAAGGAGAAGCTGTAGTCGCGGGAGGCGACCCGTGAGGCAGCGGGGCCCAGCAGGGAGGAGGAGAGGAGGCCGGCGATGGAGAGGCTGGCCTCTACCCGGAAGGCCGGCTCCCGGGGCTTCTGCTCCACCGCCTTGAGGCGCTTCATCCAGTAGTCTTGGTAGAGCGGCTCTGGGCGGGAGCGAAAGGAGCGGGGCCTTAGCCACGGGAACCTGCCCGTGGCCAACGGCCAGCCAGGGGCTTTGTGAATGATTACAGCCCTTGAACAATTCACGTCATCCCTGGTCTAGTGACCCGACCCACCTGCTCCACACACAGCCCCGGGAACTGGGGAACCCTCTCCTGGACTTTGGGGTGGTCTTCGCCATTTCTGGCGTCCCCACGAGCCCAGTTAGCCAATGCGCGCCCGTAGCCCACTCAGCCAGAAGTCACCGTGTCCAGCCTTCCCCATTAACGGCTAGAAAACCGAAGGATCATTAAGGAGCAGCCCTCGCTGCTCCAACCACCCCTTGGGCCTTGGACCGGCCCTCCGCGAATTCAGACCAGCCCTGACCAGATCGCAGGTGTCAGTGTGTCACGTCCCGTGGTTTGGAGTAGACACGTGAAACCCTGCATCTCGCCCGGGGGTTAGACCCTGTGGTTAGATCATTTCTTCCCCGACACCGAAACGGCAGGAGATCGTTAAGCAATTGGCATGCAAGGAAAAGATCGCACCCTTCATTTAGTGCATAGAGAGCTGTGTAAAAGCGTCTCGGGGCTCCGATTTCAGTGGGACACCTCTAACCCCAATGTGCGGCTTAAGGGAAACAACCAGACTAGAGACAACAAGAGCGGAGGCCCAGGAGAGAGAGCACAGGGCGGGGGCTTCCCCTCCGCAGGCCAGGAGAGGTCTTAGACATTTGAGGCCCAGCGTGCAGCGGACAAAGACATCACGGTTTGGCAACAGCGCAATTCAGTCGGCTCTTAAAGGACAGCCTTGTAATATTGAGTGACTCAGTTTCCCCTTCCTGGCTAGGACTGAGCTCATGGAAGTGACGTTCTGTGGCCCGCGTCAGGGCTTGTTCATGGAAGCAGCCTCCAGAAGCCCTTCTAGGAATTTCCCTCCCTGCGACCCTGCAGCCATCGTCCAGAGAGCGGGTCAGTACTCACGGGTTTGCACGTATTTCGATTCCCGCCTCCACTTGTCCATGTCCTTTGCGCCTTTCCCCAGTGGTCGGCGGAACAGTCTAAAGGCAGCGAGAAGAAGCTTTTCAACTGAGTCCCACTGGGAGAGCCCAATACTACAGCAAACATGAACTTTCCTCCATAACTCTGGCTCTTTCCTCATGCCCTGCAATGCCTCCTGCTGGTGGGTTTGTCACTCGTGTGTCCTTGCGCAAATCAAAACCTCTCTGTGCCTCAATGTACAGAGCTGTAAAATGGGTATGTAGGAATATTCCAGATGGATCAGAACTAAGGTGGTCCACGTGGCCCAGTGACCTGTCTCTGACAATGGCCAACACCAGCTGCTACAGAGGATGTGTGAGAACCCACAGTAGCAGGGTGGAATAATCTGCTTCTCAGATCAGGTCCCTTCCAGATTTCTTATAGCTAGAGATCGGCTTAAAACTCTGAAGTGGGAAGCTGGACATCCCTCCAGAATGGTTACCATGAACCATGGAAACTCTGGGTATTCTCATTATCGATATTACCATTCTATCCATTTTTGGATCTTGTCAGGTTCTGGGCCCAACAGCATCATGTGGCACTGAGTTCCACAGTCTAACTGCACATTGGGTGCTATACAGTGTTATCTCCCACACAGGAGGTGTGGGTGGCCATGCCACAATCTTTGTATTGTATCTATTCTCACAACACCCCTGTGAGGAAGGAAGGTGCTCTTATGGCCATTTTATAGATGGGGAAACTGAGGCCCAGAGAAGCCACATGAGTCACTCATGGTCATACAGGAAACCTGTGGCAAAACAGGGCTTTGAATCCAGCTTTCCCCAGTACTAGGCCAGTGCCATACCCAATGGGCTAGCCTTCGGCTCTGAAAGGCATCAGAGAAATAAGGTCATTGCCAGCCCTGGGCCTGAATGATAAATCCCAGCTGTGCTCCAAATGTCCCTAATGATCCAGATGTTGGGATCATCCTATTATAGCAATAAGTCCTAGCTGGAAAGGCCAGCTTCAGGGTCTGGGAAGCATAAGGATCTGGGCAGGGGTTGAACTGAACCAGTCTGCAGAGGCTCAGTGAGCCAGGCCATTTTCTGGTCGCTGCCCTCTTGTGCTCGAAAATCTTTCGTGTCAACCCAAACGAAGCTGCTAGCCCATAACTATAAAAATGGGAACTGAGTGGGGCATGACACACTAAGCCTGCAAGCAGCCTGGAACCATGGCTATGGGAGACCAGACAGGAACAGCCCTCGGCTTAATCGAAGGACGTGTTCACTCTGAAACCTAATGATGGCACATAAAGCATCAACGCTCAAAGCGCCAAAGAACATAGAAATGTGATCATATTCCACAGATTTGCCCAAGGAGTGGAACATCACGGGCACAGCTTGGTTCGTAGAGGGAACTAGAGAGCATTGCTGGGTCCCCTCCCATTCAACCCCTGCACCTCACCCGGAATGATTACTGGATGCGAATATGCCAGTAGCTTCAAGGAAAAGGAAGCAAGAATCCCTCTCTATGCACAAGCTACATTGCAACTAAGAGACAATCTCCCAGCCCCACGGCAACAATGTGGGGAGCTCCCCAGGCAGGGAGGGCTGGGGGAGTTACCTGCGTTCCGGACTTGGCATCTGCGTAGCCGCGCCTTTGGAGAGATCTTCCAGGGAGCCATGCCGAACCTTCCTCCTGGGGACTGGGGTGGGCTGCATTGTCCCCATTTCCGGCAGGCCAGCGGGGCCCGTTGGCCCTGCAGAGCTAGGGGGCTCCTCCGGGCCCGGGCTCTCGAGGGCCGCCAGGTCGGCTGTGGGAGGAGAGGGCTGGCAGCGGAGCGGGGCAGGGACGGCGCTGCCTGGCATGTCACCCCCTAGGGAGAGCAGGAGCAAGGGGATGAGGGAGGTGCAGGGGCTGAGCAGCGGGGTTGGCCTGGCACCGCGCTGCACCGGAGCCACGTCATCAAAACAAACCCCGCGCCCGCCTCTGCTCCGCTGGGCTGAGCTCACCGGCGCCCCCCGGGAGCTGCCGGCCTCCCGGGGCCCAATCAGAGCCAGACGCTGACAGGGCAAGCTGGGGAGCCTGGCAGCTGCCTCTGCCTGGTGAGGCAGATGCCACTATCGGTCACCTGGATAACAGGAGAGCATTCGTCTGCAACAGCAGGGGGCTGCAGATCAGGACTATGGGGCACCGGCAGAGCTGGGGGCAGGGCTGGAATAGCAGGTGCTGTGGGTGAGGAGTGAGGGGCAATGGCAGAGCTGGGGGGCTGCAGATCAGGACTATGGGGCACTGGCAGAGCTGGGGGCAGACCCACATCCAAGGCAAAGCGCTCTCGGGCCAGTCTCTCCACAGCCCCCGGGTCACGCGCTGGGCCCCGGATGCCGCCAATCGGAAGCTGTTGAAGAGTGGGCCAGGCCAGAGTGGATGGAGGCAGGACACCTGGGTCCTTGGGATCCAGGCCTGGTGGATCCAGCAGCCAGGAACCAAGCCCAGACCCCACCTAAGCACCCAAAGGAGGTGGGTCCGATTTTCGAGGGGGCTCAGAACCCCTCTCCCTCCCATAGGTCCCTAGGGCTGGGGGAGAGGAACACCCACAGCAAAGAGGCACAAAGACCTGCGGAGCTGCCCGCTAAAAGCGGGACCCTCTCCGCCGAAGCGTCCGGATCCGGGGAGCTCCCCCTGCGGGCCACGGAAACACCCTTCTGGGTGCTCCGGGGGCGGAAGAGGCCAGCCAGGAAGGGGCCGAGCTCCGGACGGCTCTCTGGCCTGGCCGGCGGTGGTCTTGGAGCCACGGGGCAGGAGCCATGTCTCTTCACCGGCGCCGCGGCCCTGGGTGGCGAGTCCGAGCGGGCACGTTTCCGGCAGAAGAAATCCATGGGGTGGGGTGGGGGGGCGGGGCGACGAGAGGCCTGGCGGAGGGAGAAAAAGGGGACTCAGTCCTGGCCAGGCGGCTTTGCTCCTACTTCGAGGGCCAGCCTAGGGGAACCAGACAGCAAGTGGGAAAAGCCAGGATGGGGGTGGGGGGTAATAGGGTCCTATAAAAGACACAGCCCCAAATATCAGGGCTGTCCTGGAAAGTGGGGACATCTGGTCACCCTAGACTGGCCCCTCTCAGCAGCAGGGCACCCAAAAGGCCCCTGGGGCACTGAAGGATTCAAGTGCCATCCTGCCACTGGGCCACGCCCCAAACGCCAGACACATAAGCTGGGCCGTGGCTCGCCAGGCAGGTCCCTGGGTGGCCACCCTGGGTGGCCTCAGCCCCCCCCAGCTCCATCGGCACCCTGGCTCAGAGGCTGCTAGCCCAGGGCTCAGTTCAGGCCCTCTCTGCAGCCCTAGCCACCCGTCTGTGCTCTACCCCGGCCCAACGGCCAGCCTGGGGGGCAGAGGCCCCACCCCGAGCTTATGTCTGGGACATCAGGGGATGGAAGCCTCACGGTGCTCTGGGATCAGGACCAGCCGAGCAGCTAAAACGAGGGCAAAGCACCCAGGGGGAACTCTGTGCTGGCCTGGGCGGGCCCGAGGGGCCAGCTGGCCCCCTCCAGCCCATGGCCAGGGAGATTCAGTGTAAGGACCGCACCACTGCCCCCTGCTCAGCCCTAGGCACATCACCCTGCCCTTGACAACAGCTTCTGGCCAGGGCCAGAGCTCCAGCCTCTTACCTGCAGGATCCCCCCAGCCAGGGAGAGCAAGAAGCTACAGCAGCTCCCACCTGCAAATAAATAACCTCCAGGGCTCCCTCGTTAGTGGCTCCTTAAAGGGGCAGTGGGTCACGTGGGCTCCCAAAGGCTGCCTTGGTTTGCACCCAATGGAGCAGATGGCAGCGGGGCAATGAGAGCTGTGCAGGGCGGGGTGCGGGGGGGGGGTGTCTTTGGCTCCCCCAGGTGGGGGTATTTACCATCCTAACTCAGGGCAAGGGCAGGACGTGGGGAGATCTCCCAGCACAAGCCCCTTCCCGGTTTGTAAGCCTGGGAGGGGAGCTGGTAGAGGCCTTCCCTTAGGGCCAGTCTGCAACCCGGAGGCCCTGAGCCCCTGTGCCAAGGGTGACCCCCTGGGGATTAGCCCTAGAGTCTGCCCTCAAACCCAGCTCTGTCCCATCCCGGCTGCCTGCAGGAATTGCTCTGCCTCCTAGAGTGCGCTGCCCCCTTCAGGGGTGGGCAGAGCCCCGGCGGTCTCCACCCGGCTTGTGTTGGCCCACGGCGCCAGGGGCTGGGAAGCCCTCGGAGATCCGTGGGAGGGTGGGGCAGGAGAGGGGCCAAGGGCGATGGGGATACCCCCCCCCCCGGCTCGGCTGCCATCTTGGGGAGGACGTCAGAGGTGACCGAGTGAGAGAACGGAGCGGAGATCCCTCCCGTGTGTGAGTGGGCACCACAGATCTGGACACGGACCCCCAGGCGGGAGCTCTGGGACTGGCAGCCTCCGCTAGGGTGGGGATACCAGGCCCCTCGATCAACGCCCCCCCCGCCTCCCCGCGCCAGCCTGGCCTCTGGCTGACGGCCCCATCCAAACCAGGCTCTCCCGGGCTCCTCTGGGTCTCGCCCTGGCCTTAGGCTGGTGCTGCCAGCTGTGGTGGCCATGGCCCCAGGAGGGCACAGAGCTTGCGGGTACCGCCGGCCGCGTTGCCAACTTAGCGACATCGCCACCAGATTTAGGGACTTTTTGGTTTCCCTAGCGGGAAAATGAGAGTCCAAGTGACCGGTGCGGCCAGGAGCGGCCCAGTCCCACGGGCCCTCCTTAGCTCACATGCTTGCTGGGGCCAGAGTCCCGTCGTTTACACCCGTGTAACCCCACTGGCAGCAAGGAGACATCCCGATTTACTCCAGCACCTCAATCTGGCCCTTGTGTTGACGGCTGATGCTCTCCCCAGGCTACACTCTGCTCTGCAGGGCCAAGGGCAGGGCTGTTCCCGGCCTGGGCCCCCAGAGCCTCCTCTTCCGCAGGACACGAGGGGGCCTGGCTTTGATTCTTTCGCCACCCAGCCCGTCGGCCAATAACACGGCACCCGCACCCCCAGGACACCTGGGTCCTTCCTCATTCCTGTCCATAGGATGGACCGGGGCCTATGCTTCAGGGGGTTGCAAGTCCAGGGCAGCCTGGGGAGCTGACGGCGGGGGGTCTGGCCCCGGTATTGGGGACTGAGTGGGAAACCGGCTTTCACCAATATCTACTGCTTAGGGGCCTGACCCAGTGAATCACTTAGGCAGGTGTGTGGTGCCCTAGACTGGACATGTCAGGTTTAAACACGTTGCTGACCGGAGCCTAGGATTGGATTTTGTGGAGCCTAAGAACAGACTTTTAAGTTGCTCTTTGTGAACCCTGGGGCTGAATCTGGGGAATGGCCTTTGTACCCAGTGTTTAACAACCTTCGTTATAAATACAAGGGCTGGCCCGTCTTCAGCGATCCAGGCCCCTAGCCCCACCCTCCCCATCCCACTCCAGAGCCCCCAGCCCACATCCTGAACCCCTCATTTCTGGCCCCCCCCAACCCAAAGCCTCAGCCTGGAGGCCCCTCCCACACTCCGAATCCCTCAGCCCTCTTAGCCCAGAGCCCCCTCCTGCATCCCAACCCCCTTCATCCCCAGCCGCCCCACAGAGCCTGCACCGCCAGCCAGAGCCTCGACCCCCGGCCCCAGCCAGGTGAAAATGAGCCAGTGGGCAAGGTTGGGGGGGAGCGAGCAGTGGAGGGAGAGGGGACGGGGTGAGCAGGGGAAGGGGTGTTCGGTTTTCTGCAATTAGGAAGTTGGCATCCCTCGCCCCGTCATCGGTTTTTGACTTGATCCTCTGCCAGCAGCAGAGGGGGGCGGGCTGCACTGAAGAGCCAGGCCCCCCCCCGGCCAAGCAAACGACTCCCCTGACTCCCCACCGCACGACCACGCCAGCTGCCATCAGGTCAGTCCAGGTTTTATTCCCCCCGCCTGCCCCCACCATCCATACAGCGGTCAAGGCGTTCTGCGGGGCCTGGGCCGCATGCTCCAGCCAGGCCAGGCTCGGCGGCATCGCTGGCGTTCCCTGCGGAGGACTTGGAAGAGGCCCGCCCCGCTTGGCACGCCCCGCTCGCCTTGTCTGACTGGACCCTGCAGCACCCCCGACTGGTGCCGAGGGGGACTGCAGGTGGGCAGGGAACGTCCCCTTTCAATGGCTCCCCTTGGGAACGAGGATGGAGGAAATTCAAACCATGGTGGAAGCTTTTCTATAGCCTTGAAATTATCCCCGGCCCAGGCCTGGCCTGGCCTGGCACAGCTGCACGTCATGGCTTAACAGGCAAGGGAGTGAATGGCCCTGGCTCCCCCCAGCTCCCCCCTGCGTTGACCTATGACCCTGTCCCATGCGTAACCTGAACATGCTATACGAGAGACGTGGGTAGAATGGCGGTAGCTCTGTAAGGCTATTAGATTGAAACATGGTCGGCGAACGCAAATCTTTGGGGGCTTTAGGCTTTACCTGGCTTCGGGGGAAAGGCTGGATTTTAGTTATGCTAAAGGCGGGCTTTTAGCTAATGTGCTTCCAGCCTGAGACGATAACCCCAGGCCGTGAGTTCTGGTTCCTGCAAGACCCCCTTTTGCAATCGGGGGGTCTTGGAGTCTGGCGATTTGGTAACCAGGCGGTAACTAGACAGTTCGACTGTACGGCTGGATAGGGATTGTTAAGAAGTGATCAATGCAAATGATTAATGTCAACAAGCAGCAGTTGGGTTGTGAACACCAGGAATGCCACACGTGGATAATGGACGGGGACAAACCTTCGCTGGCCCCAGAAAGAGACTGAATACGGATAAGCAGCCCAGGAGTTGGAGAAAAAAATCGGGTGGAAGTCACTCCATTCCAGCTTCTTTGGGCTCCTGATTGAGGGCTTCTGAGATGCTCCATTGCCCAGTCAGCTCGTTAGTGCGGCCGCGTTGTGATGGGTCCGTGTGCTGCCATAGGGCTGGAAAGCCTTTGGTCTTTATGGAGCTTTGTGCTCTTTAGCTATAACAAGGCGTGAGCTCCTGGGGGGTCTAACCTCTGTTGAGAACATAGGCCTGGCTGTGTCACTGGCTGCTGGCATCTATGGGCTGCCCCCCAAGCTCTCCTGCCCTCCTCATGCCCCAGAGAGGCCAGCCCAGCCTGCAGGACCTGCAACCAAACTGCTCCGGGGGAACTTGGCCCAGAAGGGAAGGGAGCTGGGACAGGCAGACAATCCAACCGAGAGCCTTGTGAGGAAGCGAAAAGCCAGCACAGGGTCTCTGTCTCCACTGGTCTCTCCAGGCGCCTGGGACAGGAGCCGTGTATTACACCAGCTCCTTGGGCTATGGGCCCAGTGGGGCTCAGACCCACCGTGTGCAATGGGGAGGGGGCACAACAGGGCAGAGCGGGGGTGGGGTCTCGCTGATTCTCCCTGGGGCGTTTGTGTTGAAGCGTTGACAGTGCATTTCTCTCCGTGCATCCTTCCAGCTGTGCCCCGGGGCCGCTCGCCTCTGACCAGGGTGACTTGGCCTGGCCAAGCCCCACTCACAGCGATGGGAGGGTCCCATGGCATGGGCCAGAGTCAGCCAGAAGTGCGGTACCGGCTTTGGGCCCATCCCCGCCCATCTTGGAGGCAGGGAAGCGTTCGCATGCTGGGGGCGAGCGAGGGGCCCGCGGGGCCGATTCAGCTGAGAGCCCAGCAGCAGCCAGCTCCAGCTTCGTCCTCCGGGCTCGGGATCTCCTCCCAGGCCAGCGGCCTCAAGAGCTACCCCCAGGCCAGGCACACGTCTCCGAGGAGCCTCGCCCTGGTGCGCTGGAGGTCCAAGGTCGTCTGGGGGGCCGTTGCTGCCTCGCTGGCTCCTCTGGACAGCTCCATTCCCAGTGGCAAGCCCCCTGATCCAGTGTGGAGGGGCCGGTCCCAGCCAGCTCCGTCTTCCCATCTGCCATGCAGCTAGCTCATGCTGCTGGACGAAAGGCCGCTTGCTGCGCAGGGTGGGGAGGGAACGGCGGGGTTAGAATTCAACCAACCCTATCGGCTCCGGCCCGATCCTGCAAGCGAGGGGTGGGGAGGCCCCTTTGGTCACAGGATTGGGCCCACACAGTAGCATTGTGACTATAGGAGGTGGGTAGCACAGGGGTAATAAAATCCCGCAAACAGGGAAGAGGGTAAGCGGATGTAAAACCACAAGTGCTGCAGTGTTGTCCTGGGGCAGCCGACAAGGACGCACTGGGATGGCGACGGTTCCCTTTAGGAACCGGTGTGACCCATGAATTGAAGTTCACTGGTCGGTATCTGGCCCGCAGAGCTCGAGGTCCCAGCAGGCCTAGCGCGTCCCCCCTCAGCAGGTTCCCACTTTGCAGGATCCGGCACTGAGGCCACCCTGACCGCTGAGTCCTGGAGCGACCAATCAGCTCCCACCCGCTTTGTGACAGGAAGTGGCGAGCTCTATCCCAGGGGGAAGCGGGTGCCCGGCGGGCTAGTGCAGGAGCCCACTGCACTAAGAGAGCTGGGGTCCCTGGGGATACGGGCGTGGTGGCCTCTGCTTGACCCTGGCAGACGTTTGTCCGTATCACAAACCCACTGCCAACGCTGCGGAGCCGGCATTGGGGCTCCCGAGGCCTGGGCTGGAAGAGTGGGGGAGGTGCAGGTTATTGGCAGAGTTTTGGGGGGGAGAACCCGGGACTGGAAGAGCAAGGGAGCTGCGGGGGGGTGGGGGGAGAACTCAGGGCCGGAAGAGTGGGGGAGCTGACAGATGACTGTCCC
The DNA here is from genome assembly GCA_007922305.1 of Dermatemys mawii. Taxonomy (NCBI): domain Eukaryota; kingdom Metazoa; phylum Chordata; order Testudines; family Dermatemydidae; genus Dermatemys; species Dermatemys mawii. The sequence continues at coordinate 17,118,937 of ML677380.1, forward strand.
CTCTCCCAGCCTCTCCAGCCCGGGGCCTCCCAGTCCTTGGTCTCCTGTCAGTCACTCACTAGCCCGCGTCAGTTTCACACAGGACTAAGGGCCGACCCGCGCTGGCCAGCTCCTCAAACACTGAGCTGGCCAAGCTGGGTCGCGACTCACCGTCAGCAGCACCTCCTGGTTATCGGCCAGCGCCTGCTTGGCTAAGTAGCGCTCTCGCTTGATCTTCAGCTCCAGCGAGCCCGGGACGTCGGGCACCAGCCAGTCGATGAGGCGCAGGAAGGAAAAGACGACGTGCTGGTGGGGCGGAGGAGTGGCAGGGAGGAAGGACAAACGGACAGGAAGTGAGAAGCAGGGAGAGACGGACAAAGAGAGGCAGGGAGGATAAAGCCACACGGAAAACAAGAAGAAGGGACAAGGTTCAGAGAGGCTCCGTTCAAAATGGCCCAGTTGCCTCTACCCCGTTAGTCCTGGCCAAAAGGGAAGGCTGACCCAGTGGTTAGGGCCCAAACTTGGCATTTAGGCTTGTGGGGCATCAGGGAGTCATGAGGTCAGACACACTGATAACCAAGTGGGGCTTGGGTAATATAGTAAAGGGGCCCTGAACACAGGTGCCAACTTTCCCCAACCCCAGTGGATGCTCGCGCCCCACCTGACCACGGCTGAACTCCACCCCTTCCCTGCCCCTGTTGGACACTGCCCCTATTCTTCCCCAAATCCCCACCCTGGCCCCACCTCCTCGCCTGAGCGCGCCGCGTTCCCCCTCCTCCCCACTTCCTCCCAGCCGCAGGAAACAGCTGTTTTGCGGCACAAGCGCTGGGAGGGAACGGGGAGGAGGAGGACGTGGCCGTGCACTCAGGGGAGGAGGTGGAGGTGAGTTGGAGCGGGGGGACGGGGCGGGATGGGGACCTACCAATTTTTCCCCGTGGAGTCGGCACCTATGGCCCTGATAGCTACGCAGTTCCCAGCCCCATGGCAAAGGAGGGCTGGCCACCCAGCCCCACAGAGAGCAGCCACTCGCCTCCAGCCCACAGGCTGCAAGCCATTGGCCTATTTGCTGAGACCGTTTTAAGCAGCAGGCTGCGTGCTGAACAGGGCCTGGCCCAGCCCTGCCCTTTGGGCCACCGTCCACCTCCTCCCTTTGAGTCCCAAGCTCCTGGCCCACCCCAGCTCAGAATCACCCGCAGTCGACGTCTGGCCGCCTCCCACACCTCCAGGTTTGCCCTCCACCCGAAACGCTGCAGTCCCCATGCTGGGAGCGTCACACCAAACTGCCAGGAGGTTTCGGATCCATGTGGAAAGAAACAAGCCAGGGTGACGGGCATGGGCCAGGACCCTAAAGGGACACAGCAGAGAAGAAGGGGCAGCCCAGCCCCTCCCCGCCGGTGCTCAGCTCCCCGGCCTGGCCTGGGTCCAGCGCGGCTGGCAGCGGCTCAGAGCGGCACAGGAGGCTGGTGGGAGGATCGCCGAGCCCACGCCTGCCCGGTGCCGGCCGCGGCTCACCTCGAAAGCGATGATGAAGCCCAGGCGGACGGCCAGCAGCTTCCAGTAGAAGAGGGTATAGTTCCCGTCGGCGTCCCGGAAGGCTTTGTACCTGGGCAGAGGGGCAGCGGCTTAAGGGGCGGCCGGCTCGGTCGCTCACTCGTGGGCCTCACCTTGATGGGTGGGGCGAGGAAAGGTACTTGACTGACAGCCCTGGCAGCCCCCACACTCCAACCTCCCATACTAGTGGGGGAGACAAGCCGGGAGGTCAGGCCCCACAGCCCAGTCAGTCCTGGGTCCCTGCTGACCTGCTGATGAGTGGCCAGCTGTTGCCGAGGTGTGTGGGGGGATGGAGACTTCCCGGGAGCTAGACTGAGACCCACCCTGGGTGGGCCACCAGCCTCATCTCACGCTAGCCCAGTGCCCCGGTGGTGAGCGGCTCCGGACCCAACCCCAGGGAAGCCTCGGACAATGGGCTTGGTTCTGCTCAGATGGGGAGAGAAGGGTCTTAATTGCAGCTCCCCATCTTCCTCCCCCCTCGCCCTCTCCCCAGCTCACTGTGCTGTCCCTCCCCTTCCCCTAATCCCCCTTCCCACCACCTCCCCATGCCTGGCACCTGCACAAGGTGTGGTTGCCGGTGGCCACGTAGTGCGGGGGGGAATAGGCCAGGGTGAAGTTGAGGTAGCCCTGCAGCTGGCTGTCGTGCTCGTACTGGTAGAGAAGCCGGGGAAGGAAGTCCGAGGTGAAGGCGATGAGGAAGGCCTGAGGGTGCAAAGGACAGGGGTGAAGGGCGAGTCCTCCGGGATGTCCCCCGGTCCCCCCTCCCCGGGCCAGGGTTCCCCGCGAACGTGGCTGGCGCAGGGCTCTTGGGAGGAGAGCCGCGAAGTCAGGGCAGGGTTTCAGGGACCACGCAGAGAGGGCAGCCTGGAAGGGACCTTGACAGACCATCTAGTCCAGTCCCCTGCACTGAGGCAGGACTAAGTATCAGCCAGACCAGCCCAGGCAGGCATTTGTCCAACCTGCCCATTGCTTCTTGGCCTCTCTTCAGAGGTTAACGAGAACAATTTATCACCCTCCTCCTTGGAACAACCTTTTATGGGCTTGAAAACCAGGATCCTGTCCCCTCTTGGTCTTCTCTTCTCCAGACTAACCCAACCCCGTTTTTTCAATCTTCCCTCAGCGCTCGCGTTTTCTAGACTTTAATTATTTTTGTTGCTCTTCTGGGCAACTTTCTCCAGTCTGTCCCCAGCTTTCCTGAAATGTGTCACCCAGAATTGGACACAATACTCCAGCTGAGGCCTAATCAGTAGAGCAGAAGAATTACTTCTCGCGTCTGACTCACAGGATTCCTCCTAATACATCCCACAACGATGTTGGCTTTTTTTGGACCCATGTTACACTGTTGACTTGTGTTTCGTTTGTGAGCCACTCTAAGCCCCAGATCTCTTTCCGCAGTCGTCCTTCCTAGGCGGTCATTTCCCAGTTTGTATTTGGGCAACTGATTGTTCCTTCCTAAGCAGAGTCCTTTGCATTTGTCCTTATTGAATTTCATCCTGTTCACTTCAGATCATTTCTCCAGTTTGTCCAGATCATTTTGAATTTTAATCCTCTCCTTCAAAGCACTTGTAGCCCCTCCCAGCTTGGTATCATCTGCACACTTTACAAGTGTACTCTGTGCCATTAGCTAAATCACTGATGAAGATACTGAACAGAACCGGACCCAGAACTGATCCCTGCACGACCCCACTCGTTCTGCCCTTCCAGCATGACTGTGAACCACTGATAACGACTCTCTGGGAACAGTTTTGCAACCAGTTCTGCGTCCACCTCATAGTAGCTCCATCTAGGCCACATTGCTCTAGTTTGTTTATGAGAAGGTCACGCGAGACAGTAACAAAAGCCTCACTAAAGTCCAGCTACACCACGTCTACCGCTTCCCCCCATCCACAAGGCTTGTTACCCTGCCAGGGAATGTTCTCTCTCAAGTCACCTAAGACCAGATAGAAGGTGCCAGGTGGCAGCGATTGGAGAGGGGGATTGGGCACCATAGGGAGACATGTGGGAGCCTGGATGGGTGCCACAGGGCACAGCTCCGACCCCCAGACCCCGGAGAAGCACCAGGTGCTGGGAAAGCTGGGGCGCATGGTACCCTGCTCTGGCAACCTCCTGTCTTCAGAGCCCATCCCCAGGGCCCAGGGCACAATCCACCTGCCCCTCCACCGCGGGCACTGCTCCTTTAGCAGCTGGGCTTTGTCCAGCGCTCGGGGGGATCCTGCAGAATCCTCGTGCTACATCAGTAACACTAGCGGGTGATTAGTGGACAAAGGGCCCTGTGTGCACGGCGCCTGCCCCATGCAGCTCAGGCCAGGGACAGGCAGCTGGGTGAGAGGAAGGAAGGAGGGTGCCAGAGAAGCAGCAGGAGGCTGCTCCAAGCAGAGGGGCGGCGGGAATGGGCGAGTCGAGGGAGGACAGGGCACTGGATTGTTCAGTGCCGGGCCCAGGAACAGCGGCCGAGAAGCCGGCTCTGCACTCACGTTGACGACGACAGAGATCTGAGCCAGGAGCTCCAGGATGAGGAACCAGACCCCGATGTCCTGGGCGCGGTAGGCCACCGGGCGACGGTATTCGCACACGAACTTCTGGGCGTCCAGGCGGATCTCCACCCAGTTGTTGAGCAGGGCGAAGAGCGGGGCTAGCGGGAAGGCCGCCACGAAGATGGTGATGAAGCCGAACTGCAGCACTGCAAGCCCGAGGGAGCAAGGGGTTGAGGGTCCCCCATCGCCAGCAGGATCCCACCAAGCGCCCCCTGCTGGGAGAGGCCAGGACTGGAGTGCCTGGGCGCTCCCCTCCAGAGCCAGCACTTCTGCCCCACTCTCTACAGCGCCCCCTGCTGCAAAGGGCTGGGAGCCCTCGCCGCCAGCGCTCTCTACAGAATGAAGAGCTTTTAGTTGTCAATCATACACACCCCAGGCCAGCCCCAGCTTTCCCTCCAGCAGCGGGGCTGGGTCTACAGCTCCCTGCATTACGGCTGAAGCTACAGCGCCCTGCGGTCTGGGATTTCCATGCAGGCCGAGCCGAAGTCGCGGGGCACCTGCAGCCAGCGCGTCTCCTAACCCCCCTCCCCAGCCCCAGCTCACCCATCTCCAGGTACTCTTCGAAGAGCCCCTCGCTCTCGATCAGCTCGTAGTCCTCTTCCCAGCGCAGGGGCTCCTGGCTGATCTGCGTCCCCCGCACCCTGGCCAGCTTGCGCTTCTGCCGCCAGGCCTTCAGCTTGCTGCGGAGAGGAAGGGGCACAGGGGAGAATCCACAGGCTGGTTCTCGGAGGGGGTCCGGGGCGGGCAGGGGGCTTTTATGCCAGCCAGAGGGAGTGAGGCACTGGGCTTCGTGCTGAATCACACGGGTGCTGCCCACGATTTCCCTGCTACCAGCACGGGTGGAGACTGCCATCTGCTAGGGCGGCGAGTCAGTGCCAAAGCGCCTGCCCTGGGCTTGGCAAGAGGAGAAACCTGCACTGGATTTCTGAGCTGTCCGGATCCGGCCTGGGCTCCACCCCAAGAACCTCCTTTTCCCATCACTGAACGGCCAGACCCACGCAGGTACCTACAAGCATAGCCCCCCCCACACCTTCTGGCTCCTGCCTGCGCTGCCCTGCAGGTCCACAGCCCTATGGGATGGAGAGAACTCCGACAACCCCGGTAGCTCCTGGCCCCCGAACGCCAAGCTGCCCCCATCGCCGGGCTCCCCTGGGCACTCACGGGATGACGAACTCCTGGATGTTGCTGATGATCTGCTTCCCCACCATGATGATGAACAGCTGCTGCGCCAGTTCAATCAGGCACCCCCCGGGGCCGCACTGCGGGGGACAGGAGCACCCAGCTGCTCAGCCAAACAACCCAGCCAGATCCAGCCTGGGGGGGCAGAGACCTGAGCCTCGGGGGAGGGCAGAGACCTGAGCCTCGGGAGTTCCCAGCACAGGCCAGATCAGCTCGGGGCTGGGTTTACACAGTCTCTCCCCAGCCAGCCCCAGCAGACTTATAGCACTGGAGCCCCCACCCTCGGGGTCCGTCTAGGCCTGGATCCCATCTTGGAGGGCAGCCAGTGTCAGGTGCAATGATCTGCCCTGGGCAGAACTGTCTGAGACATCAGAGGAGTGTCTCTGAAGGGCTGGGCGTGCCAAGGATGGGGCGGAGGGACCCCAATGGAGCAGGGAGACTGGCTGACACAGGACAAACCATCAAAGCTCTTTGGAGGGGGGACTGGCTCTTTGTTTGGGGTTTGTACAGCACCTAGTGCCCTGGGGTCCTGGGCCGTAGCTGGGGCTCCAAGACGTTCCCTGTGGTGCCCCCCCGCCCCGGAGACTCACCTCCTCGTTCCTCAGGCCGAGCAGCGTGCCGTACTGCCCGGGGTACCCCACGAACCTGCGGGGACGGGAGACGCCTGGTCGGTTGACATGGACTGGTTCATTTCGCACCATGCCTAACCACTGGGGCAGACTGCCGGGGGAGACGGGGGCTCTCTGTCTCCTCGGGGCTTCAGAGCCAGCCCAGCTACCTGCCTGCCTTAGTCAAGCACAACTCCACGGGCACAGCACAGGGTGACCTCTGCCGTGTGCCTCGCAGGGCGGAGCCGACGATCCGCTGGTCCTTGCTGGCTCCTCATCCCCTTGCTCTGGCCCAGGCTGTCCCAAAGACAGAGCCCCCCAGCGCCGGCTGCCCCTCCCCGGAAAAGATAAGGGGCCCGGGGCAGACAGGGGGTGGGGGCGCTGGGGGCAGTGGGGCGCCAGGTTCATCAGCCGGAAGTGCCATGCCGAGCGGGCAGCATCTCTGGGCTGGGCTGGGGCCAGACCCGGTGGTTCCCTCCGACCCACATGGCCTGCGCTGCCCCCTGTCGCCAGAGGGGGGCTCCCTCGGACCCAGCCTGGACCCACCCATCAAGGAACGGACCGGTGACCAGGCCGCCGGCGCTACAGCCCTGCAGGACCGAGGGCACGTGGCTGCTCGTGGGGGGGGGGTCACTTCCAGCACAGACTCCCCACGGCCCCAAGAGGCATCACGGAGCCCCCAGTCTGGTGGGTGCCCGTCCCGCTCCTCTCTGAAGCAGCAACTGCAGCCCGACCCCTTCCCTGAGGGACAGTCCTGCCAGTGACGGGAGAAGGAGCCTCGGACGGGCAGCACCTGCGCGTTCCCTGGGGGGTCACTGGCGACTGTTCTTCAGCCGGGGCGGTGAGGCTCTAAGGGCTTCCCCTGGTGGCAGATATAATCCCTGCAATCCTCCCCCAAAATGCCTAGATATCACGTCGGTCTCTGTGGGGGGCCAGGCTCAAGGTCACGGGTTTGAATCCCAGGTGGGTCGGGTTTCTGGTTGTCGGTTCCCAAGTCCAAAACCGATCTCGCGTGCGCTCCAGAGATGGAAATCAGGACACCCAAGAGGTCTGGGAATTTTTACACATAAATTTGGCATGAAGTTATCTGCTCCGAAGAATTTCAACTGCGTCTGGGAGAGCAGGGCGACAGCGTCTCGGAGCCAGCCGGCCAGCTGGTTGTGCAAAGCCCCTCGGGGATCTGATGAGGGGGACTTTGAATGTCATCGACGATGTCTTAATAATAATAGAGGATCCTGGCGACCACGGCCAGGAGCCACCGGAAGAGGGCAGAGCTGTCGATAAATTCAATGGCGTATTCATAAACCTTGCCCAGAGGTGGATGGAGGGGGCGGGGGGATCTCCAAGCTCACAGCTGAACAGCGCATTCATTGTGCAGGGGCATGGGCAGACACATGGCACGGGGATCCTGCCAGATGTTCCACAGAGGAGTCACATCTGCCTTTGTCCTCCCAGAGTAACCACATCCTTCCTCCCTGGCTGATCACTGCGCACCTTGGAGCCAGTCCCTCCCTACACAGGATGTGATTGAACCGGGGGTTGGCAGGCGGCTCTAAACAAGGAGGGTCCCTGCCCTAGGAAGGGGTGTCAAGAGTCAGCCACCTCTCCCCAGAACCTCCCGACATGGCCAGGGTCAGAACGGTGTTCGGAAGACACAGAATTAGGGGCAACTCAACATACCACATAGCCACCCCGCATGCTAACGTGTGCCATGCATAGCACACACTGCCACATAGGTCATGAGTGCCAACAGGCATGTGCCACCATGTACCATGCTCACGGCCCATGCAAGTATGCATGCACCGTGTACACGGTGCCATACACGCTGGGCACGTTGACCTGCGTCATCCGTGCCAGCGCGGTGGAACATGGCATGACTCAGGGACAGAACATCTCTAAGTGACTGGTCCGGGTAAGAGTCTACTATTGTTGCCAGCTGATGGAGTTGCTCCTTTAGCTCAAGTGGGAAAGGCACTTTTGGTGCTGAATGCCCCAGGTTCAATCCCCTTGACGACCTCTGCCCACGGAGCCCGGTTCCCTGCTATCCCGTTCCCCTCCCTCCCTGCCTCAGGGAGGCCCCGGACCGGCCTGCCTCACTTGTGAGCCCCGTCACACTGGCCCCTCGCACCCAGAGCCGTGCACCGGGTGCCCTCTCGCACCTGCCTTTGAAGAAGGCCACGTAGAAGGGGGAGGAGTAGAAGTTGACGAACTGGAAGATGAAGACTTTGAAGGTGAAGGCGTCCTCGTGGAGGGTCTGGGTCCGGTGCATCTCTGCAGAGAGGACACAAGGGGACAGCGTCAGCAAGTCCCACACGGGCACAAGTACCCAGCGGCCACAGTAGCCAGCAGTTCCCTGGGCCAGCGGGTACGAGACTACAAGAGGGGGCGTCACTTCCTCTGCCACTGAGGACCCCCCTCCCTGAACTCCACATCGGAGCCATCCCCAGCTCACACCGGCGCCTCCTGCTGATAGACCAGGGCCTAGACTCTGTTTCTAGCCACAGCTCTGCTATCAGGGTTGAGCCGGGCACAGGACCAAGTCACGTCCACATGGAACCCACAGTACAGGAGCTGAGGTGTTTGTCCCACTCTAGTGACTGGTCTGTGTAAGAGGGTAAGAGTCTACTACTGCTGCCAGCTGATGGAGTTGCTCCTTTAGCTCAAGTGGGAAAGACGCTTTTGGGGCTGAATGCCCCAGGTTCAATCCCCTTGATGACCGACGGTGGGAGGGCTGTTATACAGCCGGGGGCTGGAGGACTCGAATGCCTATTGCATGAGGGTCTCTCCCCAGCAGGGCCCGTCAGGACAGGGGATCTCAGCTGGCCTGGCTGTGAAGAGGATTCAGGCCCTCGCAGGAAGGTTCGGTCCCAAGCAGCGCCCTGCGCAGACCAGTGGAAAGCGCGTCAGCCAATCACAAATTCCATACGCCCACTAGTGACCTTGGGGTGGGGCTTATCCCAGTAGGAGTGACCAGCCGGGTCCCGCAGTGCCCGCCCCCTCCTCCCACATAGGGGACGGGCCGAGGTCTCTGTAGCTGAATTGGCCTGGGCTGGAGGAATCATATTGATTTCAGCAGAGTTCGGATCTGGGATACAGCCCTTCCCCGACCCTCTCCACTGCCCCCACCGCATCCACACAGCCCGGCTGGCACCCAGAAGGTAGCCAAGGCTCAGGACGTGCTAGATTTTTGCAGAGGCGCCAGGTGCCCCCCAGAGCTCGTCTGAGGTGGTACCGTCCGGCCCTTCGAGCCCCAGAAGCCAGAGTACCCACGCTCCCCCGCACACTGCCAATGGCTTCCCCTACTCACCCCACCGGGTGAGCTTCTCCGCCAGGGAGGTGTAGACTTGGCTCATGAGGAGGATCAGCGCCAGGTTCACCAGGGTGCTGCTGATGTTCGCTATGTTCCCAGCCTGTAAAACAGCAAGACCAGCAGCGCGCTTCCCACCCGGGTGCCTCGCCAGCCCTGGGAGCTTCCTGGGTGGCGACTCATCCCTGGCTCCTAGCCAACGCCAGCTCCCAAAGCCGGTCGGGGTCACGAGCCCCATTTTATAGATGGGGAAACTGAGGCACAGAACAGGGCAGTGACCTGCCCCAAGGCAGAGTCGGGAATAGAACCGGAGTCCCAGTGCAGAGCACTAGCCCCATAGCCGTGCCAAGCAGGGTCCATGAGAGCTCCCTGGAGCTCACAGCCCCCCAAGCATAGCCAGACCCCAGGGCTGTTTGGGAGAGGGCGGCTCTGAGTCTCCACAGGGTACAGGACTCACCTGGGTCATGAGAACGGCGTTGCCCGTGTGATACATCACCACGCTGACGATGCCCCGGTACATGATCACGGAGACCAGGAAGATCATCACCACGCACAGCTGGAAGGCGAAGCCCAGGGGTAAGCCGAGGGAGGGGAGCGGCCCAGCGCTGGTCTTGGGAAACAGACAGTAGGCGGAGCAGGGAGCACCCCCAGCTGGACTGCCCCAGTGTGCCAGTGAGGCGCAGGCTCGGAGCCTCCCGAACTGCCAACGTCCGGCCCTGGCCTGCCCTGGCCTCCATTCTCTTGTGGGGGCTGAGAGAAGTGAGGGGTCTCTGGGGCCTGGGGCGGCATGTCTCCACCTCTCCCGGGCAGGGGATGTCATCCCGGGCCCTGTCCTCCTCCTTACCATGATGACGATGGCTATGGAGCCCGTCAGGACACGGGAGAGGCGGTCCCGCTTGGGGAAGTACGGCTCCTTCACCCCCGTGATGGGGTTCTGCTCCATCCGTGGGGCCGTGGCAGCGAACTCGGGTCTGGGCCGCTCCTGCAGGAGGGAAACAGAGCCAGACGGGGATTTAGCAGCCCCCGTTCGCTGGCATGATTGGCGCGGTTCCCTCTCCCAGGGCATCCCCGCTGGCCATCTGCAGGCGTGCCCAGACCCTGCAGCCTCTTGGACAAACTTTGCTGAGTTACGGGTTAGTAGCGTGGGCATTGAAGGATTAATCAGAGCCCCGGTTCGAGTGGGACGATCCCTTCTCAGCTATTTCACACGAGTGCAGCTTCCTTTATTGGTTAATGGATTTTCCCTGCAATACTTTTACCCTACGAATCAATGTGCTTGCTGAGGAAGAGCTGAGTGGGGCAGTAGAACTGCAGGCAATGCACCGTTTGCAGCCTCTGGAGAGAAAGCAAAGTGCCAACGCTGGCCACCCACCAGCCTGCTTTGCGGGGCAACAGCACAGTGTAAGCAGGGGCCACATGGCCTGGAACTACCCCGGGGAACAGGGAGAGAGACACGGGTCTCCTCCCAAAAGAGGGGACAGCTGGGGAGCAGAAGGGTGGGGGCCCTTGGTGGGCTATTAAGGGGGATACAGGTGCTGGCGCCATGAATGGTGCCACCTGCCAACTCAGGGCCACCCCTGGGGGAGTCGGTGGATTGCTGCACTCGGCCCATCTCCCGTCTCCGGGACTGGCACCGGCTAGTGGTTGGAGGCATGAAAAGGGAGTCTCCTTAAAGTCCACTGGTCTGTGCCTGTGCTTTGGGGCAGGAGGTCTCGTTCCCTGTATCCAGCCACAGCCCCCACATGGCGTCAGCGGAGAGGAGAGGGAAGGGTCCCTGACACGCCCGCCTGCGCCCATCCCGGCCAGTGAGGTGGCCAGGCGGCAGATGGGCAGAGCCAGCCGCAGCGGGTGAAGGGATGGTCGTGGGAACTCACCTCCTCCTCTTGGAAGTCCATGCAGTCCCAGTGGTGAGCTAGCGTGGCACTTTTCCTCTTCCAGTACTCCAGAAAGGTCACAGCCCAGAAGGACATGAAGATGCTGAAGAAAACCGTCCCAGGGTGATCGAAGAGGTACCCAACCTGCAGGGCACAGAACAGAGGGGCCACACGGCCTCACAGCCAGATGCAAAAGCCCTTTCCCCCTGCACACGCATTGACACCTTCACCGCCTCCAGCTCACACCCTAACATTGCTCCCTACAGCGCCTCCTGCTGGTGCGGGGGTAGTTGGACACTCTCCTCGAACCGGTACTCCTACGCCTTTCCCACCGTGAGCTGGGACAGGCTGGTGCTAGTTCCTGGGGCTGGCACTACTGTGCCCTTTCCTACAGCGCCTCCTGCTGGGAGATGCTAGGACGGGAGCAGTCAGGGGCTCCCCTGCAGTCAGAACTCCCGCCCCCTCCCCTCAGCACAGTTCTGAACAGCGCCAACAGGGGGCGCTGCAACACACGGCTTTGTGGGCTTCTGTGTGGGGAAAACCCCAAAGGCTGGGATTTCTCGCTGCACCCAGCCGGGCCCCTGTGGGCAGCAGGGTCTGGGCCCGGCCTGCGTCGGCCCCCCCCAAGCAGCCGTCCCTTACCTTAGCCATGGGGCAGATCTCCGAGATGTTCCAGGTCTCACACGTCTCACAGAGCGGACACATGAGGAACCGGCCTCCGCTGTCGCAGATCTCCTGCCTGGGGAGAGCGAGCCCAGGGCTGGGTTAGCGGGGCCCAGCTCCGCAGGAGAAACACAGGGCTAGTGCCTCACCAGCCCCACCCCCACTGCACACACGCATGGCCACGCACCGCCACATGTGCACACACATGTACACAAACCAGCCCGTGCGTGCGTCTGCACAGGTCGTTATCAGGGAGCTCCAGAACATCCTGGGATGGCGTCAGCAGAAGTGCCCCAAACTCCCAGCCAGCCTCTGAATTCATGCAGGGAGAACAGCTCGGGCGGAGACCAGCCAACATATGACAACGTCCACCCCAGAGACGGAGCTCAGGTTCATCAGCTTCATCCCAGAGAGCCACCTCTCCATCCATCCATCCATCCATCATCCACCCATCCGTCCATCCACCCAGCCACCCATCCATCCACCCATCCCTCCACCCACCCACCCATCCCTCCATCATCCACCCACCCACCATCCAACCACCGACCCATCCCTCCACCCACTCATCCAT
>ML677380.1:17138706-17164337 GCA_007922305.1 Dermatemys mawii
GCCCCTGCTATCGCAGCCCTGAATTCACCCCCCACACCAGCCCTGCCGGTGCCCCTCACTCCCGACCCGCAGCCCCTGCTATCGCAGCCCTGAATTCACCCCCCACCAGCCCTGCCGGTGCCCCTCACTCCTGACCCGCAGCCCCTGCTATCGCAGCCCTGGGCTCACCCCACACCAGCCCTGCCTGAGAATACCGCCCCCCGCACAGACACTGTCACAAATCAGCCCCCTAATCAGGTAGCTCCAGCAAACCCACCCCCATCACCAGGGCAAGGCCGGGGTCGCTGACCCCGGAAAGCCTGGGCCTGATCCCGCTCTCCGTCCCTTGACGTCTGCGGTGTCGCGCTGGGCTTCAGGACCCCAGACACTCTCTATGCAGCAGCCCCACCAGGGCCCCGTTACCCGCTCTCCCCACGTGCCCCTCGTACTCACATTGGGCGCCCCATTGTAGACCGTGCTGGAGAAGCCGCCGGACAGGCGGGAGCGGCTGTCGTCCAGGGCGATGAGCAGTCTGGTGTCCTGGGCGCCTGCCTCCGACCCCTTCCTCCGGATCATGGTACCGGGTCTGCGGTGCCAGCGTTAGGACCCTGCTGCCACGGCCCCCGCACCAGAGTGATTGGACCCAGGAGCGATCGCTACCCCTGAAGGGGAGCCGTGGGTCTCCTGAGCACCCTGGGGGCTGTGGGGTCTCTACAACAGGATCCCCTGCTCAAAGCATCCCTGCGCCTGGCAGAGGGGGAGAGGTGATGGCAGAGGGAGAAGGAAGCAGCATACATTGTAATTCCTCGAGAACCAGCAGCTGCAATGGAACACCCCCCCGCCCTCTGTGCCCGCCCCCATGACGGAGCTGCCAGGGGAACTGGGCACAGCAGCTGCTGCCTGGCAATTGGAGAGCTCCAATCAGGGCAGGATGTAGGTGCTGCTGCTGGAGGAGGAGACTGGAGTCCTGGGAGGTGTGTGCGCGGGGGGAGGCGGGGGGAGGAGGGTAGACGAATGCAGCTTTTTCATGCCAGGCAGAGAGCAGCGCAGGCAGACCTGCTCCGGTGTGGGGCTGGAGGGGTCTCTCGGCCCCACCTGACACAGGGGGTCAATGGCAGTGAACTGCAGGGCAGGGCTGAGGCAAGACAGAATTACACAGCCAAAGGATTATGGGCTTCTCCCCCTTCTATGAGTAGGAGGCAGCATCACCTAGCGGTTAGAGCCACGCTCAGCTAACTGGTGCCACAACGGCAGCAGCTTGGAACAGCATCATCCCCCAGGTCCACACAGGATGAATTATGCTGCACAACCCCTCTCCCCAGGAGGCAGAATCAGCCCTGCTTCACAGGTGGGGAAACTGAGGCACAGAGTGGGCACCCATTTTCATGGGGGGAATTGAACTCTGACCTGCTGCTTCCCAGGCCAGCGCTCTACCGGCACATCTATGTCTCTCGCTCAAGCCAGGGGCTGGTTAGTAGCCTGAAGAGCCACTAAGCTACAAGCCCCGGCGAAGCCCAAAATAATATTCCCCCTCCCCCGCAGCAAGGGAATGGATTTTAAAACCCCAGGACACTTGGCTGCGTTTCTGCCGTTCCTTAAGGTTTGGGCCACTTTGCGCCAGGAAAAGAGACATTTCGGTTTTGGCCGTCAGAGCTGCACTCTGTGAGCTGGTGTTTTAGAAACAGCCTCCATCCGCCACGGGTCTCGGCCTCCATCCTCCTCTGGCCCTTACAAACCTTGGACCCAGCCCGCTCAGACGGCAGCGTCCCTCGGGCTGCGGGAAACGGGGCTTTCTGCAGAGGCTGACGTCAGTTCCAGTTCTGGCGAGCAGCTCGCAGGCTCTCGGCCTCTCAAGTTTGTGCAAAGCCTGAGTCCCCGGTGGGAAAGAGATATTAAATATTAAAGGCGCCTCCATTAAAAACAAAACGAGAAGCCACTGAAAACAAGGACAGAAGCAGCCGCCTCTAGACCCAGGCAGGGAGGAGCGGAGGAATTTTAGCCTCCCAACAGTGGATGAATTAATCTATTCCCCTTCCCGCCCTCCCCCTGTGCTCTCGCCTCCTTCTTGTGCCAATGCAGCCCTGCACCTTGAGGAGAAGATGCTGGTTGCCTGTTTCAATGAACCAGGGTTCACTTCTGGGCCCTGGCACCACGCACGAGGCTTTGCCCCTGCGGCAGCAAATGAACTGACGTTCCCACGTGATGGGCAGGCAACGGGAGGCTCACGGCCAGGAGACACGGCGATCTGGCAGCGCGGCCAACGCCGGCGACCTCGGTTCGATGGCCACGTCGAGCTGGCTTTGGGCCCCACTGAAGAATGATGTGGCCGGGCTTAGGCCACGTCCTGCTGGGTCTGCGTAAAAGGCCTCAGGTTCTGGCCCGGTCTCAGGAGCGGGTGGAGATTGAGGGGCCGGGGCAGAGCGGTGCGTGGGGGACCAGCGGGTGGAGCTAGGGCTTGTGAGTTGGATGCGCTGGCACAGCTGGGGAGGGGTCTGGGGCTAGAATAGCAGGGGGCCGTGGGGGTGGGAGTCCGGACCGGCTCGGCAGTGGGGAGGGGAGGGCTGGGGGGTGGGTGCATCGGCAGAGGGTCTGTGCGCTGGGCAAGTCTCCGCTGGGACTCATTTGAAGGCCCCATTCCAAGCAAAGCCGCGCCCCTGCCATGGCAGCTCCGGGCCAGCTGCTCCTCTGCTCCTGGCGCCGCCAGGGCTGCCAGCCCCCGGGGGATCGCGCCCAGCGGGCTAATTGGCCGCGGCGGGAACACGGCCTGCGGCTCTCTCCAGCCAGGTGCTGTCCAACCCCCCGCAGATCGGTTGCCCACATTTATCGCTGCTGCTTCCCTGGCGGCAGAGCCTCTGGGACATGGGGCCACGAGCCGCCACCTCCCGCTGCTCTGCTTCCCGCTGGTGCCACGCAAGCAGGCAAAGCACCCGGAACGCACCTGCGCCCAGCTCCTTCCCTTGGGAACGATCCCTGGGGAGCCCCGACAGCTGGGCGTGGTGGGCAGGCCAAGCTGGGAGGCAGGATCTAAGCTCAGCCTGGCAGAGGGCCCTGGGCTGGAGGGAGGGTGGAGGGGCACTTTGTATTGCCCTGAGCCAATCCAGCTTCCCCTCTCAGACTGGGCCGGGGGCAGATGTGCCAGGTTGACAGTTTGGCTCAGCGGCTCTCAGCCCCCTCACGATACACATGGTTCCCGTGTCCCCGGGCACCACTGTCTGCCAGGAGCCGAAACGAGCAAGGCCTGTTTCCTGGCACGAGCCAGCCGCTTAGTTGTGAGTTTGGGTGACAGGCAGCACGACGTGACCCCCAACACAGTCCGCGAAAGCCGCTCCCCGGGCCGTCTGGTGTGTGTCTGTATTTGGAGCAATCCCGGAAGGGAACTCTGGGTCCGATACGAGTGAGCATTTAAACCCAGTTCCACACCACACTCATTCCCTCCCCGACAGGCGTCTGAGACCGACAGACACACACACACATTAGCAATTCCACAGTTAAAGCTGTAACTCGCTTTCCACTCCCAGCCAGACTTATGCCCCCCCCCCCCCCCGATAATAATTCTTCTCTGGAGCGCCACAGGCATGAGCCTTTGCCAGCGGGGTGGGGAGGGTGGATATTCGGAGATTAATCCCGTGAGGTTTCTAAGATCTGGGACTGGAAGCCAGTGTGCATGTCTCTCTGAAAAGCTGTCTCTCTCCAGCTGGGAAGCCGTCGCTCTAAAGTAGTCTGGGGTTAGAGGCAGAGTCTGTTTTATTCCCTAATCTCAGGGGAGGTCTGATAACTTCCAAATGCTACCCCATTGTAGCGGCAAGATGACTCACCCACGCAGCGCCTCCTGCTGGTCGTCTGGAAATTAGCTCTTCCAGCGCGGAGCGCCCTCTGCAGGCCGGTGTCTCGCCGTCCAATGGCCCTGTGTCCCTCCTGGACCTCGGTGTCCTTTTTCCTGGTGTGCTGCCCCCTGGCAATACCCCCACACTGTGTCTCTGGGTCTCCCCTCCCTGGGGAATCCCCAACCCTCTAAACCCCACGTTGCTTCAGTCTACAGTTACTGCCAGTCATCATCAAGCCCCCGCGCCCTGGGGCAGACGGCAGTGTAACCACCAGTCATCATATGCAAGGGGGGATTGGGACCAGCTGCCTTTGCCTAGTCCCCAGTACCCTCCTTAGGCCTCCCTTCAGGCCTGGGGAGTTGCTAGGCTGGAGCTCCCCAGCTCCCCTGCCTATTTCCCCAGCACTGGTCCACCTCAGGTCCCCTGTCCCGCAGGCAGCCAGGCCCTGCTCCCTCCCAGCCTGGAGAGAGACTGTCTAGCTCCCAACTAGCAGCCCCTTTCATAAGGGCCTGCTGTGGCCTGACTGGGGCGTGGCCCACCTGGGGCTGCGTCCCCCATCAGCCCAGGCCGGCTGCTTTCCCCAGCCACAGCCCTCTGCAGGGCTCTTTCAACCCCGTCTATTTTAGGAGCGGGGGAGCCACCCAGCTATTTCCGAAGCCTCGCTCAGAGCCTGGGGGACTTTCCCACCTTTGCCCCAGGGCGCAGGGTATTGGTGAACTCTGCAGCCAAACCGGGTGCTTGGAAGAGCAGCAGATGCCATCTTAACTCTGCCCCCTTAACGTCACCTCTCCTCCCTCCCAGGCCTCTCCCCACCAATGGGAGGAACCCGCCAGGTGCCCTCTTGGCTGGCCGTGGTGTGCAGAGCCACATGAGATGTGTAGAAGGTGCCCCGTAAAGTGACGCATGGATGTTATGTGTATAAGCAGCACACGGGATCTTTTTCAGGGGAAAAGGCAACACGCCGTGTTTATTGAAGATACAATTAGCATGTGTGTTTGATCTCACACACAGGCACTGTCCCGCCAGGCAATGTTCTAGTTACCAGTCCAGAGTCCGGATCAATCTAGCGGCCAGCGAGGGAGGAGCCGGGATCTGTCGGTCGCAACACGATGCTCCGGGGAAATCTTGGCAGGACGAACCCAAAGTTTCACAGCAAGCCCCTCTGTTTATATTGTGATTTTTCTTCATTGGGACCAATGAGTTTTGCACCATCATCAGTTGTTAGACAAGTGCTTGTTTTCTTTAATTGTCCTTCTCATCCTTTATCGTGTTCTTTCCTCAAGTCTCTCAGGGAGTTATCCCTGGTTTTGATCACATCTATCCTGTCCCCACTGAGAGGTGCCTGTCTCATCTGTAGAGTCGCCCACCTGCCTTCCTCTGACATTTCAATAGGGCCGTGTTGCAACCTCTTCGGTTCCTCCCTAGAACATCTGGTCCAGTGAGGCCTTCACACTTCTCTCTCAACACACCCATTCCTCATTCGCACACAACACAGGATTGATTTACACAACACATTTGAACGGGAACATCAATTTGCAACGCACGAGAAAACAATCCTTGCATTCTTTTAAAACACTAAACCTACAACAAAGTGGTGACCCTAAAAGGTCTGTTACTGCCTTGAAATCGGCTCAGATACAGATTCTGGCTGATGTATCTCTACCAACGGCCCAGAAAAGGTGGCCGGCAGGATATGGTCAAATCAGACACCATTATATTTAATACATGTAATAACTGCATTCTTCTTCTTTATCCTTCATTTTAAATAATACAAAATACAAACATAAAATCCTCCTGCTACATGGGCTCAGGGACAGGGTCGGTGCGACAAGGAAAGCGTCCATCGCGAGCGGCTGCTCCTGAAGGGCCACCTTTAGGATACGACTGTTGGTCCATGGAACCCATCCCGCACCCCCCGTCGCAGGGCGGAGAGGTGCTGCTGGAGACAGGGTGGGATATTCCTGCAGGACAACCCAACCGGCACTGGCTTTGCTGGGAGCTGGGCTCCTGGCTAGCACATGATCAAACCCAGCCCAGAGGATAACATTCAATTCACTCCACAGTCCGGCGCCATCCACGTCATGACAGTCAGTGCTCCCCTGAGCCAGCCCAGATACTAAGGGGACAGGCGCCTCAGCAGTGCATGCAGCCAAACGGTACGTTCGCCAGGCCACAGTGGGCTTCAATTCACCTTGCTCATCTTGTTGCCTTGGCACGCCGAGGCGGGGCCCGCACTACCCCAGAGCAGCAACCCGCCCCAGCCTCCAACAACACGGCAGAAAGTGCTCCCTCTAGTGTCCTGTCGCTGCTGTCCTGGAGGAAGGAGCACGCAGGCTGGAGCGTTTCTGGACCGGCTCAGACCAAAGCTAAAGCCAGGAGTAGTCCGTGATTCTGGGTACCTGATGTGAGAGGCTTGGGGCTGAGGTGCTCGGATCCAGAGTCACGTCAGAGCCAGCTGGGGGTGTTTAGCTCTGGGAAATTGGGACCCTCCTGGATAGGGCTCCCAGAAACAAATCAATTTGGCCCCGGGTTTGCGGGATGCCAGTGCCCAGTAGGGCGCCTGTGTGCGATGCTAGTGTCAGTGGGCGCACAGGTCTCCCAGAGCTGGTCCTTACACGGCTGCAGCAGTGTCCCACCAAACCAGCCTTTGAAAGGCCCCTGGCTCCACTCACCGGTGGCAGGCTGATGTTCAGCACAGGGATGTCTCCCCTGTGCCAGGCGGCAGAGCGGGCACGAGGCCGGCCATCACTTGGTCCTGGTACCAGAGGTGCTCCGCCAGTCCGTTCAGCACGTGCGCCACGTGTGCCAGCCCAACACGGCCGTCCAGGGTCCGCCCATCAGCCAGCCGGGGCCCGTTCACGCTCTTCATCCGCAGCACGGGCAGGCGCCAGGCTCGCTGGAACTCGGCCAGGTCCCGCTCGGTGACGTCGGCGTGCATGAACTGATCGAACCTGGGCGGGCGCCGTCAAGGAGAGAGCACTCAGCGGAGCAGGTGGAGGGCAGCAGGGTGCCCCCCAAGGGCATCGCCCCACAACTACCGCCTGGCTCCAGCCAACACGATGGGCCTCATTCCGGCCTGGGGTCACCACCCAGTCCTGATGGGAGGAGGTGGCATAGGACTTCTTCCTCTTTTGCCATCCTCCCCATTGGCTGCCTGGACAAGGGAAGCACCTATTTGCTCAACTCTCTGCTTGCCATGGGACAGAGCGACCCGAGGGCCCCCCAAGCCCAGGCAGGACACGAGAGCTGCATGTGGCGCTACAGGCCTGTGACTGGCGTGATGGGTGCTACAGAAAACCCGAGACTGAACCAGGGGCTCTGCCCCACAGGACCCCAGTCACACCCACCCCCAACAGAACCTAGTGATGTCACTCCCCACCACCCCCAGTGGAAGCAGAGACTCTGCAGAACAAGACAGCAGCTTCCGAGAGGTGCGGGTACCAGGTGTGGGGACGTACGGCCTGTTTCTGAGCCCTGGCCTGACGAGTGCAGTAAGAATGAAGATCGGTCAACAAGTGCCCGCCAACCTATCTCTGATAAGGAGGGAACCAGGAATGCTGGGTTCTATTCCCAGATCTGCCACTGGCTCTCTGTGTAGCTTTGAGTCAGTCGCTTCCCTGCTCTGTGCCTCAGTTTCCCCATCTGTGCAGCAGAGCTAATGATACTGCCCCTCCTGATAGGTGCCTGTTAGCACCAGTTCCTGCCGGCACAGGGATCTGAAGGCGTGACTACTGTGTATATGCTAAAAATTCCCAGCTTCCTCTTCAGCATCACAGGAAGCAAACAACCCTGACTGTGTCTAGCTAGCCCCCACCCCAAGCAGGGCAGGAGTTTCCACTGCTTCATGAGGGTGCCATGCTGGGAAACCCCAGCAGTCGGCGTCACTAGAGCTAGAAGCAATCAACAGGGTGGAGTGGAGCCAGTGAGTCAAGGATACTTGGAGCCAATCACTATTTTGACGAGGTTTTCGGATCCCTCCATGACGCGGGAGATCTGGTTGGGGAGGTCGTCGAAGGACGAGCGGTCGGTGAAAGAAAAGAGGAAGAGGATGCCGTCTGCCTTCTCCTTGCAGGCCTAGAAGGGAGCGACACTGTGGATGTCAGACTGGGTGCACATGGCTAGTCCCAGCCAGTGCAGGGAGCGACTGGTTAGCAGCCTGAACCCTGGATTGGCAGACACAGCCGTGTTCCATTCCTGATGGCCACTGCTACCTGTGTGATCTGATACGAGTAGAGTCATTTCCTCCTGCCATGCCTCAGTTTCCCCAAGTGTGAAAGGCCAACCAACATCAGTCCTGGCTAGCACTGGCCCAGCAAAGCGTGCCTGACATGAGCAGGCCTGACTCCCATTTGCACCGAGGCCAAATGGGCATAAAATGTAAATGAGAATCAGGCCCAATGAGTTTTAGAGGCGTATCCTTCTGGAGCCAAGCTGGCAGGCTGTCTGTCATACCGTCCCCCTGCTCCCCACCGGGGGACAAAGGAGAGGAGAGGGGTATCTGGTCCTGCTGTGAACCCCATGACAGGCAGGCTGTTCTCTCACTCCTAACAGGGGCCGGTTCTTCCTTTAAGAGCCCCATTCCTCCTCAGGGCTGCGATGTAAGTGGGGTGCAGTCTATAGCACCCAGAAGGGCGTTTAACACCTGCTATTAGACAGGCTTAACCCTCCAGCCCAAGTCTGAAAATCCCCCGAGCTTCGGGGGGCTGAAACTCAGCCCCAAGTTCTGTGCCGTGAGTCAGTCTCCGCTCCAGGGAGCCAGCAGGTCACGACAGTCTCCCCAGTCTCGGGGCTGACTCACAGGCAGGATATGATCAAATTTCTTCAGCGCTGCTTCTCCACAGTCCCAGAAGTGGAACCTGAAGATGAGCGGCCTGCCGCTGTCCCTCAGCTTGGCCGGCCAATATACCGTCGTCGTCTGGATCCCTGGAACGAGATCGCCCACTGCTTTTAGCATCTGAGCTCCCTACGGGCTGCACTTTCTTGGGACTTGGAGGCACGTATTCAGTGGCCAGTGCACAGGAGACGTGGCATCTAATCCTGACTCTGCCAATGACCCTTTGTGAATTTGGGCTTCGTAATCTCTGGGCCTGTCTCCCCATCTGTGAAATGGATTTGACACGTACCAACCTCACAGGGAGATCTGGAGGTTTTACCAGTTGATGCCTTTGAACAGCGGGTGCGGCAGCCATGTTAGGGCAGCAGCACAGGCCGTGGACAGAACTCTGATCCCGAAGTCACGAGATCTGGGTTCTATTCCTCTCCAGGCCATTAGTTTGCTGTGTGTCCTTGGGCAAGTCCCAGCCTCATCCCGTGCCTCAGTTTCCCCACCTGCAACATGAGGAACATCCCACCGTTGGCCAAACTCACCAGCCTTTGAAGGACAAACAGTTTCCAGGGAGAGAGAGTCCGTGGCAGAGACAGGAGAACGACAGCGAGACGAATAACGACACTGCTCATGTAGACACCCCACGCAGTGCACAGATACACCCAGCAACCAGCTGCTGTGCTACTCACCTCTTGGCCCTCCCGTTCCCCCAGGAAAGGATCAGGATTTCCATTTCACAGATGGGGAAACCAAGGGCCAGGACAAACAAGCCAGCTTGTCCAGTGTCCTGTGGTGGCAGAGTCCTGAACAGAAGCCAGAGTCTCGAGTCCCCAGCTCTCCTCTAGCCACAAAACACCGTCCCCTGGCTTTGGCTTGTTCTGTTGTTCTACAGAAGTTGTCCTGTCCACATAACACCTGTGTGCTGCAAGCCTCTAGGGGAAACCACCACACACAGAACGGGCCGCTTAACAGGAAGCATTGCGTCTGTATCGGGGCACAGGAGGAAGAGGACAAGGAGGCCAGAAAACAGCATCTGGACGTCCGGCCTGACCCCTGACGTTGGCCCTATTCCCACCTGCAGCCAGTTCCAGGCTTCCTGCAGCACTGCTGCCCTGACTTCTCACTTGCAGTGAGTGTATCCCACGGGCCAGCCGCTTGCACTGGGAAGAACTCCTTCCTGCTCCCTGGCTTGAAGGCTTTCTCCCCTTAGCTTCCAGCCACTGCTCGGTTCCAGCCACCGGCTGAGATGGAGGGAGACCTGTCCCCCTCATCCATCCCCCTTGCGTCGGTGCTCTCGCCACATGAGCAGAAACAGGAGGAAACCACCCAAACCCAGCCGGGTTTCAAATAACCGTGTTAACGAGCTGGATACACGCAAGGCCTAGCGCCATAGATACACCGGGGCTCTGTTAGGATCCGGTGGCTTCTGCAATAGAAAACAGGGAGGGCAAGCAAGTTAAAGGGACAGCACCCAATTCCTATACACTGCAACCCCAACCGAGGAGCTGGAAAGCAGCAGACAGGCAGGTCACTGAGAGCAGGGCCATGGCCCATAGCAGACCTCTCCTCTACGGCTGCCTCTAAGTCGTCTCCTGGCTTAGACAGGCCGTCCTGCTGCTAGGGACCTCACCAACAGGTCCCAGGAAAGCGCTGCCTCCCAAAGAAACAATCCCCCATCTTGTCTTGCTTCTCCCCCGTGCTGGGAAGGTTGAGGGACAGTCTCAGTCCCCGTCAGTGGCCCTTTGTCCCGCTCCCATCAATCACCTGTTGTTTCATGATGCGCACTGGGCACCTCCAGGCCAGCCAGCTTGGCCACCATGGCGGTTTTACCCACGCCATTTTTCCCAGAGACAAAAACCTTATAGCTGGCTGTGTCGGCAGCCATCTGCGGGGGGAGCACTGGCCTTTCAATCAGCCCTGGAAGGAAACAACAGAACTCGTCAGTGTCCCTTGGCCCTACGTTCCCCACCCAACTTCCGTAGTTTTGTTTGGAGACCATGGCTCTGCCAGCCCTCGGTTAAGGGACCAATCACTCCACGCACCCCAAGTTGGCTGGGTTTTAATTTGTTTATCCCAGAATGCCCCATTTTCTACCCTTTTTAGAGCCACGGAAGTAAAGTCCAAAAGGGCCCATTAGGATGGTCTAGTCTGAGCTCCTGCACGACGCACGCCAGAGAATCCCGCATCGAGCCCAGAACATCTGCTTGAGTGGGAATGTATCGTTCTGAAAGACACCCACGTGGAATTTACAGGCCTACCAAGGGATGGAGACTGTGCCCCGCCCTTCTGTACGTTCTGCCAATGGTCAGTGACCCTCCTCCGTGTTACAACCCTGCACCAGATTTCTAGTTTGCGATTGTCTGGCTGTAGCTCCCAGCCCCAGGAGATCCCACACCCAGTCTCGGGAGGACACAGCCTGCATGGAGGCAACAAGGTCTAGTAGTGGGAGCTGGAAATTGTGAGTCCGAACAGTGGGCTCCAGCCCCGGCTCTGCTCTTGACCTACTGACTGGGATTCAGAGGGTCATTTCCCCTTCCTGGGCCTCACTTTCGCTATCTGTTAAGTGGGGATAAGGATAACGATGTCCTCACATATAAGAACGCAACATAGGAACGGCCAGAGTGGGTTAGACCAAAGGTCCATGAAGCCCAGCATCTTGTCTTCCAACAGTGGCCAATGCCAGGTGCCCCAGAGGGAATGGTCACAACAGGGAATCATCCAGTGATCCATCCCTTTTGCTCATTCTCAGCTTCTGGCAAACAAAGGCTAGGGACACCATTATCCTGGCAAATAGCCATTGATGGATCTATCCTCCAGGAACTTATCTAGTTCTTTTTTGAACCCTGTTACAATTTTGGCCTTCACAACATCCCCTGGCAATGAGTTCCACAAGTTGACTGTGCATTATGTGAAGTAGTACTTCTTTTTGTTTGTTTTAACCATGCCGCCTAGTAATTTCAATGAGTGACCCCTGGTTCTTGGGTTATGTGAAGAAGTAAATAACATTTCATAATTCACTTTCTCCACACCAGTCAAAATTTTATAAAACTCTATCATATCCCCTCTTAGTCGACTCTTTTCCAAGACGAAAAGTCCCAGGCTTATTAATCTCTCCTCATATGGAAGCTGTTCCATACCCCTCATCATTTTTGTTGCCTCTCTCTGTACTTTTCCAATTCTAATAGATTTTTTTTGAGATGGAGTGACCAGATATGCATACAGCATTCAAAGTTTGGATGTACCATGGATTTATGATATTTACCATTTTATTATCTATCCGTTTCTTAATGATTTACAATATTCTGTTTGCTTTTTTAACACCGCTGCATGTTGAGGTGGATGTTTTCAGAGAACAATCCAGTGGCCCCAAGACCTTTTTCTTGAGTGGTAACAGCTAATTTAGATCCCAGCATTTTGTATGTAGAGTTGGGATGATGTTTTCCAATGTGCATTATGTTGCATTTATCAACATTGAATTCCAGCTGCCATTTTGTTGCCCAGTCACCCAGTTTTATGAGATCCCTTTGTAACTCTTCGCAGTCTGTAACGATCTTAAATAAATTGTATCATCTGCAAATTTTCTACCTCACTGTTTACCCCCTTTCCCAGATCATTTGTGAATATACTGAACATCAGGGTCCCAGAATAGACCCCCTGGGGGACACCACTATTTCTCTCTCCATTCTGAAAACTGACCATTTATTCCTGCCCTTTGGTTCCTACCTTCTAACTAGTTACTGATCCACAAGAGGACCTTCCCTCTTATCCCACGACATCTTATGACACAGATGCCATGGGTCTGAATGGGCACGTGGCAAATAACTCTTTGCCATTCTATTTACGGATCTCAAAGCACACTGCAAATGAAACAGTACTGAATTAACCCTTATTATCCCCAGTTTACCGAGGAGGAAACTGAAGCCCAGAGCCTAGAACTCCTGCTCGCCAGGCCCATTCACTTACATCTATAAATGATCTGTTGTTGAATTCGTAGTTTTATTTCCCCAGTGGTACCAAAATTAGGTGGCCAATAAAAGCCTCAATGGGGGGCAAAGGCATTAAGCAGCCTGATTCTCACCACTTTCCCCCATGACTGCTGCTTAACCTTGTCCCACCACATCGTCTCTTCCCACCAGCTTGCTCTAAGCCCAGGGCCTGCAGCGGTGATGGGTGCAGAGCGGACTCACCAAAGAACTTCCGCTTGTTTTTCCGCAGGATGGTGGCCAGGTACTCTTTGCCCTCTGGGGACTTGTGCCAGTCTGGGACAATCACAGATCCAGGGGGAACTGCCATCTCTGGATAGGTGGCTGCGAGAGTCAGTGTCTGCTACTGGACCATTTTCAGAAACTCTTTGTAAGAGGAGAGAAGGGAAGTAATAATAATAATAAAAATATTACTATATATATTATATAATGTATTATATATAATATTAATATATGTTAACATATTATATAATGTATTATATATAATATTATAACAATAATAAATTTACTAACAAACAAAAACACAATAGCTTTACTCTGATTTATGACCACGGGCAAATGATTTCCCTCTCTGTGCCTCAGTTTCCCTTTCCATCCTTTGTCTAGGGCTGTAAGCTCTCTGAGGCAGGGACTGTCTCTCACTATGTATCTGTGCGGCTTCTAGCAAAAAGGGTTCCCAATCTCAATAGGGACCTGCAGAGGCAACTGGAATATAGATGATTAATAATTATAATAATGGAGTTAATTTAAGAGAAAACAGACCAGGGGTTAATTTAAGAGAGAACAGACCAGATAGCTCTAAGGGAGTTCAAGTAGCTTGGTGGACAGACCACTTAGACTGGCACTCAGGAGAACCGGATTGTATTCCCAGCTCTCCCACCAGACAACCTTGGGCAAGTCTCTTTGCCGTTGTGCCTCAGTTTCCACTTCCATAAAATACTGATCTCCTTTGTGACACGCCTTGAGCTCTGCTGATAACCAGTGCTATGTAAGAGCTCAGAATAATTATTATTACCCCAGATCCCAGGCTTCCAAAGCAGAGATGCTGCCTGGCTTTTGTTATGTATCTGTGACTGATGGCAAGGTGGCCTAGGCTAAGACATTGTTTTGTTTGTATTTAAATACGGATACATAAAAACATTGGCTCTGTCACAAACAGGACGCCCGGTCTGGGAAATCCTGGAATCACCCAGTTTCACAGAGGATATTTCTGTCGGTGCATTTAGCATTGGTGTCTGGTGCTATGCTGGCTGCTTGGAAGAGATGAGTTCTCTAGCTAGCCTCTTTAGCAGCATGCAACTCGAGGGAACAGCTTCTGACAAGAAATGAAAACAAAGGCCAGGCAGTTGAAAGCTGGGGGAATTTAGATGAGCAGAACATAATGCCCCTTGTAGCCTAGCTGGAATCTGGACAGGACAATGGGAGTAACTCCCAGAAAGGGCCAGAGGATCCTTCAGGGTGGCAAGCGTTCAGGACCTCGCTGTGATATTTCAGCCGCAGGAGCAGAATGCTAGGCCAACAGCCTGATCCCATGCCGCTTTGGAGGGAACATTGCCACCTAGTGAGTCGCCAGCTCCACTACCCACTGCTCCTGGGTGTTCCTGGAAGCTCTCCCGTTCAGACACTGCCTCGGTGGGGATGGAATTTCACAACACAAGGTGGCATTGCTGAAGGCCGTAACAATGAATAGACGCGATTGTTAGTTGGAAGCCCTGCCAAAGGTTTCGCAAACACTCATGGTACTAGCACAGCCGTCACATCGGCTGTATACCCAACCTCACATGCACGTCTCAAAAGCAGAGAGAGGTCTGAACAGCTTTGATCCCCCCTCTTAAGGAAAAAGGCAACTGATCAAAGCGAAAAAACGAACAAGCTGGGAACAGATGCGTTAGCGGCATCAATGATTCTGCCAGCCGCTGGACTGATTTTCTAGACATTCAACAGAATCAATGGAAAACAGGTCAGACCTAGACCTGCTGATGTGTGGGGTCTATTCTTCTTCATGCACAGACTGAATGCTGGCCTCCCGCTCACACCACACATTACCCCCCGCCACATACACACACACACCCCACCATCACCAGGTATGCTTTCTTTCATTTCCTAAAACCAGTACATTTTAATGATAGCTCAGTAGCGAAGACTACAAGTTAGTATTTAGAAAGTGCCCTACCAAGGTAGTAGGGGAGGCCCTGCATTGTTTTTCATTGAGCTACCGAAGAACACACTACAATTCGGGGATTGATCACTGCCTACTGATCCGGGGGAGAGTGAAGACGTACCCATAGACTTTAATGCCAGAAGAGACCATCGTGACCATCTAGTCCAAGGGTAGGCAACCTATGGCACAGGTGCTAAAAGCGGCATGCGAGCTGATTTTCAGTGGCACTCAAGCTGCCCAGGTCCTGGCCACCGGTCTGGGGGGGCTCTACATTTTAATTTAATTTTAAATGAAGTTTCTTAAATATTTTAAAAACCGTATTTACTTTACATACAACAACAGCTTAGTTCTATATTAAATACTTATAGAAAGAGACATTCTAAAAACGTTAGCACACAAAACCTTAAATCAGAGTGAATAAATGAAGACCTGGCACATCACTTCTGAAAGGTTGCCAACCCCTGATCTAGTCTGACCTCCTGAACATCACAGGCTACAGAAACTCACCCACCTACTTCTGTAATGGACCCAGAACCTCTGGCTGAATTAGTGGAGTCCTCAAATTGTGATTTAAAGATTTCAAATTTCAGAGAATCCACCATTTACATTAGTTTAAACCTGCAAGTAACCTGTGCCCAAGCTGCTGAGGAAGGGGGAAAAAAATCAGGGTTTCTGTCAATCTGACCAGCGGGGGAAATTCCTTCCTGATCCCAAATATGGTGATCAGTTAGACCCTGAGCATGTGGGCAAGACCCACCAGCCGAACACATGGGAAAGAATTCTCTGTATAACTCAGAGCCCTCCCCATTTAGTGTCCCATCTCTGGCTGTTGGAGATACAGTGTCGCTATAACGTGACAGCTGGGATCCAAAAAAATCCCATCACGTTAAAAGCGGGGTCGCCTGAGAGCGGAGTTCCATAGAATTTTTTTAAAAAAGTTTCTGGGTTCTCTGGCTGCAGGCACTGCTGTTCTCTGTCCTCGGCACATGTAGTGCAGGGCTTTTCTCCCCTGCTGGGCAGCGCGGAGAGAAGCTGCGGACCCGTGCCTGCTGGGGATAGAGAACTCTGGGATTGTGGGTGTGGGGCCCAGCAGGGGAGAGAAGCCGCTGCCAAATGCCAGGACATGGGGTGAGTTTCCTTGGGAGCTGAGGTATGATCCCACTATATCTGGATTCGCATTATACCATGTCTCCTTTAACCAGTTCCTTAGCCACCTTTTAATTCTCATATTAATCCCCATCTTCTCCAATTTAACTAATACCTACCCCTTAACTTCATCCTGACCAAACTCCAGGTTTGGTAATTACAGTCTTCCCTCTTAAATCCCTCCTGTAGGTTTATCTGGATACAGATTCCTCCTCACATTCAATCCTATTCTACTGTGCAGCGTTACTGTGCACTGTTAAACAGCTGCCATGTTGCGCCTCAGAAGCGGATGCATTTCAGTGGTAGGTGAAGTGTTTCTCCCCTGCATGTCAAGTGCCTCTGGACTCCTCAGGAACGACCTGTTATTAACCCATTCATGTGATGATGATTTTCCCACAGGCACTGTCTCTGGCTCATGTTCTAGAAAAGTTCTTACTACCCCAACGTTATCCGTCCCTCCTCCCTCTGGGAGGAAACTCCATGCAGCTGCTGTGGGTGCTTCTCAGGCTCTGTTCGGCCTCCGTCTCAGGAGCAGAGGAAAGCTCAGGGCTCCCTTCGTATCTTATCAGAGCTGGCCCCTCACAATTACACAGCATCCTCCAGCTGGGGAGCTGGTGGCGGTGTGCAAAGGGGAGAGGGGTGGTCAGCGTTGCCAGGCCCCAGGGTGCAGATGGGGAAACTGAGTCACAGAGCAGGGAAAGGAGGCGCCCAGGGTCACCCAGCAAGTCAGTGGCAGAGAAGCTGGGGCAAGTCTTGGGGTGGGGGATGGGAGCAACTATGACGTGGGACAAAGGCCCCAGTCTCGTGCAGAGTGACGCCCCGCCCCCACCCCGGGGGCCCCCCCCCCGCCCGGGCAACCCCCAGCGCCCCCCCCCCCCCGGACAGGGCGGCTCCTAGCTCCCCCCGCGAGCACTGACGAGCCGGGGGGGGGGGTTGCCACAGCGCGCCCCCCACTCTGCACACCCGGTGCCTGCCGCTTTAAGGGGACCCCGGCGCCCCGCTCTCACCTGCGGGCACTTCCGCCTCGCCTGCGTGTGACCTCAGCGCGCACCATCTCGCCCCGCCCCCTGAGCGCGCGCCCGCTCCCAACCCCGGCGCGGCAGCGGCGCATGCGCGAGGGCTGCGTTGGCGCCCGAGTCTGACCGCAGCCCCTGCTTCGATCACGTGGGAGCGGACGGGAGGGGTCGGGCAGCCCCGCCCCCTCGGGCTCCTACTGGGAGCTGCCTGGGTCTGCACCGGCCTGCACCTCTAGGGCAGTGAGAGGCAGAGGCCAGGCGCTCACAGCTCCTGCCCCAGGGGGCGCAGGTCTCTCCAGCACTAGATGCAGGTGATAATCCTGGCAAGGCCCTTAGCATTGGCCCTGAGCCCATTCCAATGGGCAGGAGCTGCTGCCTGTGCCGTCCCCACACCATTAGTCCGCAGTGACCGCGGGGCCAGGCAGGTGATCCCAGAGCACCAGGCAGCCAGAGCTTTGCACTTGCACTGTTCTCAGACCCCAGGACGATGAGGGTGCAGATGGGTGATTTCCTCACTGTATATCCACCCCATGCAGCTGTCCCCTTCCTTGGCACAGTCAGCACGTGTTCCTGTTGTCTGTATGACCGTAGGACCTAGGGGACCTCGTCTGGACTGAGAGCTGAGTGCGGAGGATGGTGTACAAAAAAGTCCATCTCCAAAGAGCTCAGAGTAAGGTCACCGCATCTGACCTCCTGCACCCTGCAAGCCTCAGAACTTCAGCCCCTGTAGACAAAAAAAGCTCTGCGGGCCCTCACCTTAGTAATCCAATATTACTAATATCACACGTTCACAACGTGCTGTTTATCTCAGCGGCTTTAGAAGTAGGGTTGCCAGGTGTCTGGTTTTCAACCGGAACACGCGGTCAAAGAGGGATCCTGGGAGCTCTGATCAGCACCACAGACCGAGCCATTAAAGGTCCCGTTGGCAGCGCACTGGGGCTAACACAGACTCCAGGCCTGCCAGGGCTGTGCACAGCTCCCAGAAGCACTGGCATGTCCCTACTCTGACTCCTATGCATAAGGGCAGTCAGGGGGCTCCATACACTACCCCCACCACCAGAGGAGGCTGCTCTGCCACCAACTGAGCTAATTCCTGGACTAAACAGCAGGAGGTGCTGCAGTGGTGAGTCCCAACCCATTACAGTCCCTGAACTCACTTAGCACCTGTGTTTTCCTCTGGGCATGGGTAGTGCCATCTCCCTCTAGGCAGGTAAGAGCTAGGTGTCCAGCTAAGCCCCAGTGCTATTCACAAACTGGGAAAGACGGGCATTCGGCTGCCCAAGGAGCCTGATCTGGAAAGCAGCCTCTGAGCATACCTACAGGATCAGGTCCTCAGGTGAGTTCGCACTGAACAGCCAAGGGCAGAGAAGCTCCCTTACAGTCTTTAGCATAGTGGCCAGGGTACTCACCCCAGGATGTGGGAGACCCTTCATTCAAGTCCTCTCCCTGAGGCTGGGAAAAGGGATTTGAAAAGGGATCAGCCACCTCCTGAGAGCCTTAACCGCTAGAGTAGTGAATCATCCTAATGCTTTCTCTAGCCCAATTAATAGCCAGATTTCTATTGTTTAATTAAAGTGCCACTACTTCAATAGGAGAAACTGCAGGAGCCGTCTCAATATTCTATAGCATTATGGTAAGAGATTCACATGAGAATCACAGTTCCAGTTGAAATCCCTAGCACCAGCATATTACATTTACTCCTCACCACTATAGGCTGAAATGGCCTTAGTTTGACTCAGGCTGTTTTTAAGGCTAGCATGTCCAGTACTCTTCTCTGAGCAGCAGCAAACTTTGGCACACCTACCTGTGACAGGCAGTATTCTTCACCCTCTCTCTTTATTCAGCTGTGTTGGTATATATGGATCTTATATTAGTTATCTGCAGGACTGTTCGTGTGGGAAAGTTATTGTGAGGAAGCTATTCTTCAGAGCAGCAAGATTTGTCTGCAGCCCCACTGATAAAATAACATTCCTGTCCCATTACACTAATATGATCTGAGTTTGAGAAAATTTTCATTTTTTACACTGATGCGGTGAAGGAAAGTAAAGGCCAACTGCCCTGTGCTATTTTACAGGTTCTCATATTATGTTCTAATTGAGTGTCATTAACATCACTTACCATCTCCTTGGGACATGGCTCAAAAGTCAGCAGTAGATAAAATTTGAAATGAACTATATCAGACATGCTGCTTTGAGTTTTTCCCTCCTGGGAAGGATCATTACAAATTCAGTATGTAAACAGAGGTAGTCTCCATTATCAGCAGACTTCTACTAGATTTGCTTGGTGATGGCACAGCTCAGTGTCTGCAACATATATGGGTAAAAGCAAGGATATTAAAACTTTGCTAGTGGTCAAGTTGTACTATCCCATGGAGAAAGCCAAGGGAGACTGAGGCCCAGAAACTGGTTGGGAAGAGGTAGTGGGATTGACAGGACTTTCCTTTTGCCCCCTTTTCCTGCAGAAGCAGTATTGACAGTGGATAGGCTCCCCACTCGCAATCAGAAAGCACAGAGTCTGAGTAACTACTTCAAGCAATAATACCACAAGTGTGAATATCTGCTTGGTTTGCAAAAATACTTTTAACCTCTCACAGTTTAGGATCTGAATTTCATTAACCTGCTATTTACAGACTGACAATTAAAGGGGCACTGACAATGTAAGTCACATCTGTCTATTTTTTAAACCAGTTGCTGACTGTAGTTACCTCTGGTTACTTGTAAAGGAATGGAGGAAAATACCACTTTTTCAGTTTATTTTGTATTGTTCTCCAGTTACCACTGTCAACACCATCATACACTCAACAACCTTCCTATCGATCATTATCTGTCACGTGAGGTTCATTCATTCTCTCATCCTCATTCCAAGAGAGGATTGCATGTGCAGTGTTTTGTTAGGAGTTTTGGTTTTTCAAATGTACATGCTATGTATGTTCCGAGTTTTGATTAAAGCAAATGCACCATGCATTTGGAGTGGAAGGTGATTAGGTTTGTGATGGTCCCTAGTTCCTGCGGGAGTTCATGTCACTCAACACTGACTATACAGGGGAAACTGGCTATACCACTTTCCTCAGTTCACATCAGTCTTCACAGACAAGGAGGGTGAGAGGAGTGTTTTAAAGAGGGAGTGTAAAATAATGGAGTTTAGTAGGGGACTTAGGAAGGGGAGGGCGGGGAGGATAGCCAAAACTCATTAACAAGGACCAGATTTCAAGCTGATTGTATCCCTTTAGCAAAATGTTAAATAAAACTGGCTTCTACATTGATCCCTATGGTAATCCCATTCTCTTTCAAGATGTCACTTAAAGACAAAAAAAATAAAATAAAATAAAAAAAAGCTTCTAAAAAAGCTTCAGAGAGGAAGCAGCACACAAGACAGAGCTGGAATCTATTTCATTTTATTTTAGCAAACTGCATGTTCATCACTTAACAACTCTACATTAGGAAGTATAGAACTCTCCCTTTTTTAAAAAAAGCGCAAACAAGTGAAAACTCAGGTTCTTCATCTTTTAAATTTCTTTTTTTTAAATTTTTAAAAAAAATTTCAAAATTGGATTAAAGATGTATATATTTTGGTACTAGGTAACAGATGGAGGGTGTGTGGAATCGCTTACTCAAATCACGACAACCCAGCTAACAGAAAATCAGGAGATTGCCCATTCTGGGATCCCTTTAACATCAGATGGATTAGAATGTTTTGCATTCACTCTGAGTGCCAACTTATTTTCAAGGGGAACCTGTTGGTCTGAAGTGTCCACACACAACATCTCCTTAGCAAATCACTACAATGGCTACGCAGAGAGAAGCACCTTCAGAATTCAGTGCAAGCATTGTATATATTTTGCTTCTCCATAGAAGCATTAGGAACCCTTTGTGTTAGTTACCATGCAGGAACTCTAAGGAAAAAACTACTGCAGTTTTGCAGTCTCACTTCAGAGTTACATTTCCCCAGTGATCCTGTTCCTGCTGTGTAAAGGATATAAAAGTCTGTTCTGAACAAGTTTTAAAAGCAAAAACTCAAAACAAATACCATAAAGTGTACAGATTAGACACTCTAGAAAAGACCTAAAATTATTGCAAAAACTAAAGCTGACTTGTTCCGGGGGAGGGCAGGCACAGGGCATCTAGATCTAATTTGGATTGGTTTGACCTAGTTTTCAGCTTTTCCCCTTCATTCAACAACAACAAAAAAAATTAAGTGTTTAAGCATTAGAACTAAAATAGAAATGCACGTTGATGTTATAAAACAAGATTGTGGCTTTGACCACGGGATTCCCTGACACATTGGAAAAGTTTACTTTTTTGCCCGGAGAGACTTCCTCATGGTGGCTTTGCCCTTGGCCGGGGATTTTGCTTCCTTCCTCCCACTCGCTGCTGGTTTCTTGGAAGAGTTGCTACTGGAGGGCCTCTTGATAGATGGGGCTACTGGTCTGGCTTTCTTGGCAGGTGTTTTGACCTTGGGTGGGGGCTTTGCTTTCCCCCGGCGGGCTGCAGGGGCCTTTCTTGGCTTGGGTTTGGATTCTCTTCGTTTCACTGGAGGGGCCCTGCTCCGGGATTTTGGCGGGGATCGCATCTGCATCCTGTCAGGAAGAAAGGACAAGAGAATTTAGTACAAAGGCACCAAAGCTTGCCTAGAGCTCAAGGGTTAACTGATATAAAATGGAGCAGATTTCAGCCTCATTCATCTTTAACATGGAGGATCCAGCATGCAATGATCCATCGCAATTTCAGTCACCAGACCCCAAGAGGAAGAAAATCTTTTAAGCAAGATCACTGTGTAAAGTTCTTAACAGTTCCCATGGTGATCTAAGTTTGTATCTCCTTTGTTAGCATATGACCCTGTGAACATTGTCTGTCATTCAGGAGTCTGAGGTACGCAGTCCAAGCGTCCATGAGCTTTTCTTTGTTGGGTTTGTTACTAATATAGCCACTCAGCATAAATGTACATTTGGAGCAAGAACAGTTTCATTTGGCTTTAGAACAGTAAATACACCAGCCAGAAGAGAGAAGTAAATTTATCCTGTATTTATCAGAAATCTTTGAAGTCCCCAGCTTTCAAAGTTAGAGCACAACCTTTCCTAAAGCACAGAAGAAACATGGAGAAGCTAAATGGAAAAAGTAAATGGTCATAAATATGGTACAAAGAATAAGAACAGGCCCCTTTCAGCTGTTATGAAACTGAGTAAGAGACTAATCACTGGAGTTAGCCCAGGTGAACATTGATCACATGTGTACAGCACCTACTATGACAGAGTTCTGATCCCGACAGTGCCCAAAGCCTCCACCCACCGCAAAAAAATCCCAAACCAAAACCACACCATATATACCACCTTGCAAATGCCTGCATCATCCCCTGCTATTCCAGTCTTGGGCCTCTCTGCAGCAGTAATTGCTATCTGTGGATAATTATCCACTGCCAGAGATTGAACACTATATAGAATTTTACCTCTAGCCTTCAAAGATGAAAAGCTAGCACACCAACACACAGCAACACTAGAGTCTTCTGTAGCATACATTTACTACTAATGGTGACTAATCAATTTTCAGCAAGTAGTCTTAAAGAAATTTACCACACCCATGATACAGGTCAATTAATTACTCCAAACCCTGGCTAATCATGACCTCAGTTCCTTCACGGACAAGCCCATGTTTGAGTCGCCCCTGCACTATGACGTTTTGTTGAAGCCTGCTGCTGAAGAGCCATGATTCCCATGAAGCCTGTAACTGCAGCTCAGTCATTTTTTTTAGTATGTCATACTGGAGGAGTCCCATAGCGAGGAGGTGTAGCTTCCATCACCGATGGACAGGGAGGTACCACAACATGCCCCCTGCTGTGCAGAACCAGGAACGCCATGCCTGCCCTGCCAGAAGCTAAGTGGTAGGACAGGAAGCAGAAGTAAAAAAGGAGGGCCCTGCAACTCAGTTGGGCTGGAGCTGCCAAGGGAGACAGATGCATCCTGCCTGCTGCTGGAACCTGTAGAGGATCTCCACTGTGCTGAGGACTGGCCAGATCTCCCTAGGCTGCTAGCTGACCAAGATGTTGAGTAGCTGTGGGGGCTGCCACCTGAGGACTGCCCAGAGTTCCCAGGGCCGCTAGCCAACCGGGACAGGAAGGAGCTGCTGGGGCTGCCACCTGAGGATTGGCCAGAGCTCCCTGAGACGACAAAGGATCCTCACATTACAGGGGTACCAAAGCCCAGGGATGCAGGAAGTAGCCCAGGGGAACCAGACAACTGTCTGGTTAAGTGTTGGCCTGATCCTATGTCAGTGTGTTGCAGGCATACCACTCTGCAACTGTTAGGGCCTTAGGCTGGGATGTGGTGGAATCAGTTGGGCCCACCTCCCCTGGCACCCTACCCTTGTGGTGGAAGCCTTCCCACCACAGGCCAAGTAATCTGTGTTGGTCTATTGTCCACTGAGCCCTAGACTGCTTTGCTGCCCTGTCAACTGAGGGTCCAAGGTTCAGCCTTACTGCTCTGCCCAGCTGGAGGTCCTGAATATTAGATGCTAGCTAATTCCCTCTTTTTGAGATTATCTTTACAGGTGCATGACTATGAGGCGGCATGGCCTCCCTCAGTGACGGACCAGTAGGAATGGCCATGCAGGCTTACAAGCCCATTAATTTTCAGTTCAATACCTTTTCTTTGGAGGTGGTTCTTCTTCCTCTGACTCTTCTTCCTCCTCAGATTCCTCTTCTGCCTCCTCTTCCTCCTCCACAGATTCCTCAGAATCCTCCTCCTGCTGCTTCTCTGGGAACAGCACACCTGGGCTACAAGAGTAATCTTGTTAATTCATGTCAAAGGATACAAAGGTCAGTGTCAGATAGCTGAAAGGGAGTGTAGCGGGGCAGCTGCCCCGCTCCTAAGCGGTAAACTTAGGCTGAGTGGGGAAGCAGCCACAGCTGGGCAATGCTCCAATCAGGCTGCAGCAGGCCTGATAAAAAGACTGAGAGTCAGGAGCTGAGTCACTCTCTCCCTTGAGTCTGGAGGGAGAAGGACCTGGCTGCCTGAAAGACAGGGTACCTGAGGCGGAGCAGTGCTGGGGAAAGGAAAAAGGAGATGAGGAGCTCCAGCCTGGCAACTCCCCAGGCTGCAGGCTTTGAGCAAGGCCTAAGACAAGTATTGGGGTTGCAAAGGTGCGTCCTGGGGCTAGGCAGAAGCAGCAGGTCCAAACCCCCCTTGCCAGTGATGAGTGGTTTACAGACTGCAGTCTGCCCCAGAGAACGGGGGCTAGATGCTGACTGGTAGTAGCCACTGAGGCAAGGTGGGGACAGAGGGTTGGGGATTCCCCTGGGAGAGGAGACCCAGAGTGTGGGGCCAGAACCCCGGGGCAAAGGGCACCGGAGTCCGGGAGGGACACAGGGGCCAGCGACAGGCAAGACACCGGCCTGCAGAGGGCACGCCAAGGCTAATTTCCAGACAACCAGCAGGAGGCACCGTGCTGGTGAATCGTGCCATTGCTACAGGGAGCCACTGATTGACCCTGCATTGCCAGGGCTAGTTACCCATTTTGTTAAAGTAAATCCTAGCTAGTTTGAGCTTCCACACATTGTGGACTTACATACCCTGGTGATTTCCATGCATGCTGCTAAATATCGTAGAAATGAATAAGGTGCTGCTGGGGAAGGGCGAAGGTGGATGAAGTCAAGCTGGCTGCAAATTAATAGATATCACAGCCCTACCGCTCCCCTAAGCAGTCCTACCTCAAGCTCTCTTACACATTGCTCCCTCCCATTACAGGCATAACGGGGACAGCAGTTTAAATCCAGGTTCTCACTGATCATTGAGTAGGTCTTAAATGAATCCATTTTGAAGCACTTGGAGGAGAAGAAGGTGACCAGGAACAGTCAACATGGATTCACGTAGGACAATTTGTGCCTGACCAACCATGCCTGCCTTCTATGATAAGATAACTGGCTCTGTGGATATGGGGAAAGCGGTGGACATGATTTACCTTGACTTTAAAAATTCTTTTGATACAGTCTCCCTCTGTTCTTGCCAGCAAGTTAAAGCAGCAGGGATTGGATTAATAGACTATAAAGGTGGATAAAAAGATGGCTAGATCTTTGGGCTCAATGGGTAATGATCAACAGCTGGATGTCTAGTATTAAGAGGAATGCCCAGGGGTCATTCCTGGGACTGGTTTTGTTCAGCATCTTCATTAATGATGGGATGGATTGCACACTCAGCAAGTTTAAATATATGGAGATTGTGATCATAGAATCTCAGAGTTGGAGGGGACCTCAGGAGATCATCTAGTTCAACCTGCTGCTCAAAGCAGGACCAATCCCATTTTTCCCCATATCCCTAAATGGCCCCCTCAAGGATTGAAATCACAACTGTGGGTTTAAGCAGGCCAATGCTCAAACCACTGAGCTATCCCTTCCCCCCAAAAAACTAATAAATTTGGAGATATACCTATCTCATAGAACTGGAAGGACCTTGAAAGGTCTCACTCCAGTCCCCTGCCTACACTAGCAGGACCAAGTACTGTCCCCTGACAGATTTTTTTGTGCCAGATCCCTAAATGGCCCCCTCAAGGATTGAACTCACAACCCTAGGTTGGAAGGACCTTGAAAGCCAATGCACAAACCACTGAGCTATCCCTCCCCCTCTAATACTTTGAGAGAGAGAGAGAGAGAGCGCGCGCGAGAGAGCACGAGCACAAGATAGATATAATCTCTCTCTCTCTCTCTCTCTCT
>ML677380.1:17164437-17204243 GCA_007922305.1 Dermatemys mawii
TATATATATATATATATATATATATATATATATAGAGTGACAAAGTTCCGAGTCTGTATTTGTGGGTCCTGCGCTTCCTGGCAGATTTAGGGGCCTCAGAAACTCATCCAGGCCCCAGAGTGACCTCCCTTTCTCAGTAAGTAATTAGGGGAGACAGAAAGGGGGGAGCCCGGGCCTGCCCTCTACTCCGGACTCCAGCCCAGGGACCCTAATAGTATCAGCTAAGATGGCGGACCTTTTAGGCACAAAACACAATACAATTCCCTGGGCTACTTCCCCACAGCAGTCACCGCTTCTTCAAACTCAACTTCACCCTTACCTCAGGGCCTCCTTCCTTCTGTACGATATGTTGTCCAACACTCAGTCTCACCAACAGCATAACTTCCTCTCACAGCTCCTGACACCCACAGCCC
Source organism: Dermatemys mawii (assembly GCA_007922305.1). Lineage (NCBI taxonomy): Eukaryota > Metazoa > Chordata > Testudines > Dermatemydidae > Dermatemys > Dermatemys mawii. Next base: position 17,164,851 of record ML677380.1, read on the forward strand.
ACCTGACTAACTGGGAGGTTTTTATCTGGTTTCAGCCAGTCCCTGATTGGCTTCAGGTGTCCCAGTCAGGCTAGCTGTTTCTACTCCTTTCTAGAAGGTTCTTAATTGGCCCCAGATGTCTTGATTGGCCTGGAATGGCCTTTGTTTGGCTATTCAGGGAACAGGGACCTACACATCCTGAGGCTGATATACCTGCCTTCCAGCACTCTCTTATACCCTTCTGGACTGACTCCGTCACAATATTATATATATATATAAAAAATATGCAAAACGGCTGGTTGTCTGGAAATTATACTATCTATTTATAGATATATCATGGTGATACAGCATGGCCAGAGGGCAGCAGGAGAGTGTTAGAAGCAAGTTTGCTAGGAGTTGGTTGGAGCACCTGGGGCCAATTAAGGCACCTGAAGCCAGTCTCATGATAAAACCCCCCTGCTTCAAACAGAAGAAGGAGGTGGAGCGGAGAGCAGTTTGAAGGAGTTCAAGCAGAGTGGATTGGGGTTGGAGCGGAGAGCAGTTTGAAGGAGTTGAAACAGAGTGTTTAGTGTGGGAGCGGAGAGCAGTTTGGAAGAAACCAGAGGAGAGTTTGAAGAAGTGCTGTTGTGAGCTAAGAACCACCATACCATAGGTAAAGGGACATCTGGCTTGTGCAGGGAGAGGACAGGAAGCCCCACAAGCTGAAAGTAGGAGAGGGAAGTAGTCCAGGGGAAGGAATAGCTAGTTCAAGTGGTTTACTGCTATCCTTGGGGCCCCTTGGCTGAGACCCGGAGTAGAGCGGGCCCGGGTCATTCCCTCTCCACTCCCGCTCCTCTAGGATACTAGTGGGGCAGTTAATACCCTGTTCAGGGGCAAGAAATGGCACCCTGAACCCCCCATAGGAAGACAAAGCACGGGACCCATCATAATAATGCTGGCAATTTGCCACATGATATACCTATCTCATAAAACTGGAAGGACCTTGAAAGGTCAGTGAGTCCAGTCCCCTGCCCTCCTTAGCTGGACCAAGTACTGTGCCTGATATTTTTTTTCTTACCCTATATCCCTAAATAGGCCCGTCAAGGATTGAACTCACAACACTGGGTTTAAGCAGACTAATGCTCAAACCACTGACCTATTATTCCCTGTTCATGTATGACACTAAGCTGGGGGAGAGGTAGATAAGCTGGAGGATAGGGATAGGGTCCAGAGGGACCTAGACAAATTGGAGGATTGGGCCAAAAGAAATCTAATGAGGTTCAACAAGGACAAGTGCAGAGTCCTGCATTTAAGACAGAAGAATCCCATGCACTGCTACAGGTTGAGGACCAACTGGCTTAGTAGCAGTTTGACAAAAGACCTGGGGCTACAGTGGACGAGAAGCTGGATATGAGTCAGTGTGCCCTTGTTGCTAGGAATGCTAATGGCATATTAGGCTGCATTAATAGCAGCATTGCCAGCAGACTGAGTGAAATGAGTATTCCCCTCTATTTGGCATTGGTGAGGCCTCATGTGGAGTACTGTGTCCAATTTTGGGCCCCACACTACAAGACGACTGTGGAAAAATTGGAAAGAGTCCAGCGGAGGGCAACAAAAATTATTAGGGGACTGGAGCACGACTTATGAAGAGAGGCTGAGGGAACTGGGATTATTTAGTCTGCAAAAAAGAGAAGAACGAGGAGGGATTTGATAGCTGCTTTCAACTACCTGAAAGGAGGTTCCAAAGAGGATGGATCTAGACTGTTCTCAGTGGACTGTTCTCAGTTGCAGTGGGGGAGGTTTAGGTTGGCTATTGGGGAAAAAATTTTTCACTTGGAGGATGGTGAAGCAATGGAATGGGTTACCTAGAGAGGTGGTGGAATCTCCTTCCTTAGAGGTTTTTAAGGTCAGGATTGACAAAGCACTGGCTGGCATGATTTAGTTGGGGACTGGTCCTACTTTGAGCAGGGGATTGGACTAGATGACCTCCTTTTAGATGACCCTGAGATTCTATGATTCTAATCTTCTATGATTCTATGATCCGAGGCAGCTGTGCTGAAGCCATGATGGACTTGAAGATTAATGGTATGATTCATGCTTGAGAAGTCAAGCTCTGCAGAAGAGGCACTCAAGAGAGTCACCGTGTTTGTGCAATGTGACTCAGCTAAAGATAGTAATGTGAAGAAATAAAAGATGGTGGAGTTGAGACTTGTTCTCTCCCCTCCATAAAGAGAAGAGGCTAGTTCTAATCTCCCCCAATATCTGTTATTACGGAGACTGGAATAGTTGTGCCCATGGTATTTTTCCTTATGATCATTCCTATGTTAAGAAACAAGAAAAAGCATGTCTGCATGACCCTCTGAGTTTTCTTGGAAGCACTTCAATAATACGACGATGGGTACTACAGAAGATAAAAAGGACAGAATATCTGAGAATACTAGACCCAATATTTTATATTTTCCTTAAGAGTTTCCTGGTTGGTAAAGCCATCGTAACATTTGATCAGATTTGTTAGTGTCAAAACCTAGAATGATATGGGTTATACAATGCTGGACGTAATCAAGGTTGTTAAAGCCTATTAAAAAAAAAACACCTTTTAAGGTGAAAAAAATTGGTCCTGTGAACATCAACATGTTAAACAGCATGTTTGGGCTAATGGTTTGTGAAATGCTCTGCATGACCACCTGTCAGTGGAGGGCTCTTTACCTGGGGTAATAAGGAAAGCAGAGTTGGAAGGTGCCACTGAAACCCTTCCCAGAGATCTGCTCCATCCAGCCATTCTTCTCACATTTCTGCAGGGTTCTCTTCAGTAGATGCACTGTGGGAAGTGAAGTAAGGGTGCGTCAGTACGTCTATCCAGCCACAGGCCCTGACCTCACTGTTCTATACAGTCCCCTTCCCCTTTCTGATGCAGTTAGCTTCTGTGTAGGAGCCAGCTAAAGGGCTGTTTTAGAAGAGGTTTGCTACATATGTACTATATGTAGAACTTACAGTGCAATCCTCCCCACGCAGATAGTATTTAGGTAGATTCAAGTGTTGGGCTTGAATAGTTAACATATGTTAGTTTATCGCCTTTTGGAAAGATTTAAATCGTCAAGGCTTCTTGGTGGAAATATTAAGATCAGAAACAGATCTTTCATAAATGTTTCTAATATAACAGAAATCACTTTTCAGTTACACTGACTTTTTGTCTCTGTTCCATTCCAATTGTTCTTTGAAGTATTTTTGCCTTAGTTTGAACACTTCATTCCCCATCCTTCCCTTCTTTTTGTTTTCAGGTCCTTAGTTGTGATCTGGCACCTTCTTAGGGTACGCCTACACTACTCGCCAGATTGGCACGTAGTGCTTGATGTACCAGAGATTGATTTATCGCATCTCATCTAGACGCGATAAATCGATCCCCGAATCGACACCTTTACTCCACCTCGGCAGAAGGAGTAAGCGGAGTCAGTGGGGGAGCAGCTGCGTTCGACCCTTCACTGTGGGGATGACCAGGTAAGTTGAGCTAAGGTACTGTGACTTCACTGATGGAGCCTACTGCACATATAAATGGAACTTGCCTCTCTAGCAGATAGGAGATGAGCACAGCTGGTTCAACAGTTTGTCATGAGACAGTTTTCAGTTTCAATTAGGATAGAACATTTACATAATGCAACTTCCCTCCAAACCACCGAGACACAGTGCCTTTTCTGCTTTTCATCTAGCAGACTTAGAAGAGACTCAGGTGGGGAAGGGAAAGAAAAACAGAATCAGAAGGAATATACTGTTTAAATTACTTGATTTATTAAGCATAATAAATAGAAAGGTACTCACTCCAGCCAGCTTCCACAATATTGCTGAAATGGGGCTTTTAGAATAACATTTCACTGCAACAAAATTATTAGGGACTAAGCCATCCTTTTATCAGCCTATAGACCATTCCCACTGAATAAAATAATTAAATAGCACTTAAAAAGCTTACTTTATTAAGTGAATGGCTCATTTCCATTGAACTATTAGCTTTGCCCAGATTAGATGTGCAAGTCCAAAAATAAAAAAAAACACAAAGGAAAAGAAAAACCACAGTTTTTTATAATATGCATCATAAGGCTATTTTAAAATCTGGCCAGCAAAAGAAGTGCAAGGGACAAAATGACAACTATGGCAGAGCACATAACTCCCTGTCTGCTTCTACATCTCCTCAGGACTCCCATTCTGAAGAGTCCAGAAAGAGAGTGAGATCATTACAGATATTTCCATATAGTGGAAGGGGATGCAAATTAACAGATGGCATACTGAAACATTTCCACATACGACCAGCGATAAATAGATGTCATATCTGCAAGCAATGATCAATGTTCTCAGGCACTGGGGACAGTCTGAATTATGTATGCCTTTAACAATCAGAGTTGAAATTTCCTATAGCAATGCTCTAAAACCAAATAATGCCAGTGCAAAATACATATTAGACTAGCCTGGATATTCTTTCCACACCACAGAGTCAAGCTGAGTCATGGGTCAAAAGACAAAAGTTACTCACTGTGCACAGTAACAGTGGTTCTTCAAGATGCGTGTCCCTCTGGGTATTCCACTGTAGGTGTGCTCGCGTTCATGCACTGCAGATCGGAGAACTTCGGCAGCAGTGTCCATTAGGCCTGCACATACACTGGTCTCCTCTTGTGCCCTACCACGAGGCTAATCAGCATGTGTGGGCTAATCACCTCAGTTCCTTCTCTATCGCAGTCATTGACAAGAATTCCAAGTAGAGGTGAGGAGGGAGACACATCTCAAAGAACCATTGTTTACTGCCCAAGATGAGTAGCTACTATTTCCTCCAGTAGTGTCCTTATGAGTACTCCACTGTAGGTGACTCCCAAGCAGTCTCCCCACTGGAGGGCTGAGACTTAGGAGTAAAGTCAGTTACAGATGACAGTAGTGTGGAATCGAAGATGGCACTGGGGTCATCGATTACATAATGTTCTCTGAAAGTGTGGACTGACACCCATGTTGCCGCTCTACAGATCTCTAAAATAGGGACATTCTTGAAGAAAACGAGATATGAAGATTGACCTTGTGGAGTGTGTACTAGTATCATCTGGAGTGGTTATATTGTGAACTTGATAACATTGTCTGCTGCAGTTCAAGATCCACTTGGAGAGTCTTTGGACTGACACTGCTTAGTCAATGGAGAGAAAAATATCTGGGGGGACTTCCTGAAAACCTTTGTCCTGTCCAGGTAGAAGGCTAGGGCTCCCCTGGCATCTTGTGTGTGTTGTACAGCCTCCCTGTTGTTTCGGTGAGGCTTGGGGTAAAAGGTTGGAAGGTGAATCAACTGATTCACGTGAAATGGGGAGGTTACCATGGCTGTGAATTTCAGATATGGTCTGAGCGTAACCTTGTCCCAAAACAGTACAGTGTAAGAGATGCATCAGAGCTGCTATTTCTCCTAGGTGAAGTAATCACTATCAGGAACACAGTTTTAACAGAGAGGTATGCAAACAGGTTGCCATAGGTATGATGGGAGGTCTAGTCAGTCCTTTCAATACCAGGTTTAGGTCCCATATGGGAGTAAGAAATTGAGGAAGTGATTGGATGCAACAGCAGTGAGTATCCCTCTTACTGGTTGGTGGAAGGCTGCTATAGACGCTGTGTGGACTCAGAGAGCCCTGATCTTTTTACGGTTAATGCATAGTCTAAGATAAGTGGAAGAGTTGAGTTTGTCAGGGAAATTTTTTGGGAAGTACACCAAATCCAAAACCTGGACCACTTTTGCAGGCAAGTATGTCATATTGAGGACTTTCCATGCTGTAATAACTCTTGCACCTCCTTTGATCAGAAGCTTTCTAGGTGTTGGAACCAAGTAGGAGCCATGCCTTGAGCCAGAATCCCCAGGTTGGGATGTAGGGTACGTCCTCTGTTCTGTGAGAGGAGGTATGGAGTGGCTGGGACAGGGATCGGCAGGCACATTGCAAGCTGTGCCAGATAAGGGTGCCAGATCTATCTCAGCCAAGTATCATATTGATCACTCCATCTTTTTTTATTTTCATCAGGACCTTTGACAGTAGGGAAAAGGCACAGAGAAGGTCCCCATCCCAGGGGAGGAGGAGAGCATCACCCAGGGAGTGTTGTTCTATCCCTGTTCTGGAGCAGTAGTGTGAACACTTCTTGTTCAGGTAAGTGATAAATAGGTCTGTGGTAGGCATCCCCCACCACCTGAATAAATCATGTCCTCCTGGAGAGCAGACGACCCTCTGCATGCTCTGACTATTCAGCAAAGTGAATCGTAGATTCTCAGGGTTGGAAGGGACCTCAGGAGACCATCTAGTCCAACCCCCTGCTCAAAGCAGGACCAATCTCCAATTAAGTCATCCAGTAGATTTTTGCTCCATATCCCTCAATAGCCCCCTCAAAGATTGAACTCTCAATCCTGGATTTAGCAGGCCAATGCTCAAACCACTGAGCTATTCCTCCCCACCCCAAAGTGGGCACAGTTCTCCTCATGGGCAGCCAAAAAGGGGGCCTCCCCGGTGGCCGCCCTGATCCAGCTGATCCTGGAATACTTCCTGCACTTTAGACCCCAGGGATGGGTGCCCTCTTATCAGGGTGCACGTTGCAGCCACCTTGGCCACACGGTATTTTTCCATGCCCTGACAGGCTGGTTTCTCAAAGGACTGGACCGTCTCTTCCCATATGCTAGGCCCTCGGTTCCACAATGGGACCTGAATCTGGTACTGTCCTGCCTTACGAGACCCCCGTTTGAACCCCTGGCCACTTGCTTGTGGTCCCACCTCTCGTGGAAAGTGGCCTTTCCGGTGGCGATCACGTTGGCTAGGCAGGTCTCGGTGCTTAGGGCCCTGACGTTTGAGCCCCCATACACTGTTTTTCATAAGGACAAGGTCCAGCTCTGGCCATACCCTGCATTCCTCCCAAAGGTGATCTCCAGCTTCCATAGGGGCCAGGACATCTTCCTACTGGTCCTCTGCCCCAAGCCACATGCCTCCAGCGAGGACTGCCGCCTCAGAGGGTCGTCTGCTCTCCAGGACGACACACTGGACCCTTCCGAGTATGACTCTTCCTCCCTACCTACCTAGCCCTTGAGCAGGCATGCTGTGAGGTGGAGGGCTGCTAGGCTGGGGTGGAGGAGGCAGCCCTGGTTCTCCGAAAGCAGGTCCATGCGAGGTGGCAACAGCCGTAGCCAGACAATTGTCAGGCTTCTGAGGGCCCCGTACCAATGCTGTCTGGGCAATGAAGGGGAAATCAGCAGGACCCTGGCCTTGTCTATCTTTATCTTTTGCAGCACCTAACTGATCAGAGGAAATGGGGAAAGCATAGAGAAACTGGCCCAACCATGACAGGAGGAAGGCATCTGAAATGGCACCCCTCCCCAGACCACCCCTGGAGCAGAAGCGAGGGCAACGCTGCTTCTGCCAGGGCACGAACAGGTCTACTTGGGGAGTTCCCCACGCTTGGAAGAGCTGGTGAACAACTTCTGGGTGGCTAGACCACTCGTGCTGGGAGGAGATATCACTGCTCAGGCAATCTACCTTCTCATTGCGGGCACCTGGTAGGTGGAAGGCCCTTAGGGAGATATCATGGGCTATACAGAATTCCCATAGTCTGAGTGCTTCATGGCAGAGGACTGAGTCCCCCCTTGCCTGTTGATGTAGAACATCGAGGCCATGTTGTCCATGAGGACCCGGACCCACCATCCCCTTCAAATGCGAGCAGAAGGCCATGCACGCCAGGCATACTGCCCGCAGCTCATTGACGTTTATGTGGAGGGCCAAGTCCTGGGCCAACCACAGACCCTGGGCCTGAAGCTTCCCACATGGGCTCCCCAAGCCAGGTCTGAGGTGTCGGACACCAGCTCCAGAGACAGACCCTATCCCTGAAAGGGACCCCTTGGAGCATGTTCTCAGGTTCACCGAGTCGGGGATGGTGAGGACCTTGTCCATCCTGTCCCTGGCCTGGGAGAATTTTGAGGCCAGGCAGAGTTGAAGAGGCCTCCTTTGGAGCCTGGCGTGATGGACCACATATGTGCACGCTGACCTGTGGCCCAGGAGTTGTAGGCATGCCCTGACTGTGATTGTCAGGAACCTCATGACCATGGTGATGAACCCCTTTATGGTCTTGAACCTGACCTTTGGGAAGGAGGCTGTGGCAGACAAGGAGCCCCTCAGAGGCTCATTCACCTGCACATCGACGAATGTGATATATGCCAGCATGTGCCAGCAATGCCCTTCTGCTATGTACTTTAACCAAACCGGCCACACTCTACGCAAAAGAATAAATAGACATAAATCTGACATCAGGAATCATAACATTCAAAAACCAGTAGGAGAACACTTCAACCTTCCTGGCCATTCCATTAAAGAGTTGATGGTGTCAATTTTGAAACAGGAAAACTTCCAAAACAGATTCCAACAAGAAACTGAGGAACTGGAATTAATTTTCAAATTGGGGACACAATAAACCAAGGGCTAAATAAGACTTGCAAATGGTTCTCTCATTACACTAATTGATTGCATTTCCCTAGTTAATTCACCTTCAGGAGTTATCTCCTGCCAGACAAAGAGATCCATTTCAAAAGGTATTTTTTTCTCCTGCTGATAATGGCTCATCCAAATTAAACAGCCTCTTAGAATTGGTATGCTAAATGTACAACTTTTTTTTTTTTTTTGCTTTGTGTGTGTATAAATGCATCTTACTTATGTTCCATTCTATGCATCCGATGAAGTGGGCTGTAGCCCACGAAAGCTTATGCTGAAATAAACTGGTTAGTCTCTAAGGTGCTACAAAGTTTTCCTCGTCTTATTTATGGATAAATTCTATGGGTCTTACTAGGACTAATGTGGACTTTGCACTGTTTACCAACAGGCCCAGGGAGCTGCATGTGGACAGGAGGAATGTCACGTGGTCCCTCACCTGCAACTAGGAGCTGCCCTTCACCAGCTAATTGTCTAGGTAGGGAAAAATTTGTACCCCACTGCACCTGGGCTAGGCCGCAACAACCGACATACATTTGGTAAGTACCCTGGGGGCAGTGGACAGGCCAAACGGCAGGATCATAAATTGATAATGTTCCTGACCCACCACAAACCGGAGGAATCGTCTGTGTCCCTCGAAAACGTGGATATGGAAGTACGTGCCCCGAAGATCGAGGGCAGAGTACCAGTCCCCTAGATCCAAAGAGGAGATAATGGATGCTAGAGAGACCATGCGGAAGTTGAGTTTCACAATGAACCGACAGATACCCCAGGTCCAGAATGGGCCCATGTTCCCCTTTGGCCTTCATGATAAGAAAATAGCGGGAGCAGACCCTCTCACCCTTGAATTCCTCGCTCCCCTTGCCCTTGAATTCCTCGCTCCTAGGCCCAGGAGCCGCTCCACCTCCTGCTTGAGCAGGGCTTCGTGCAAGGGATCCCCAAGAGAGAAAGGGGACAGAGAATGGTTGGGCAGGGAGGAAGTGAACTGGACGGTGTACCTGCTGGAGAGGGTGGATCCCTAAGCAGAACTGGTAGGGTGCCCTTGAGCATCCCGTCAAAACCACTTCTCCCCCGCCTGTCTGCCCTACCAGTTGTGCTTAGGGATCCACTCTCATAAGATCTCAGGTGGGAGCGAAGAGTGCTGTGGCCGGGGGAGACACCCCAGAATACTCGAGGTATGGTTCGGGTTATTCCAGGGTGTCTCCCCCGGCCTCAGCACTCTCGCTCCCCCTTTCCTTCTCCTCTCCCCTTTGTTGGACTGGGCTCAGAAGTGTCTATGGTGGTCTTCAGAGCGGAGGTGGGCTTGCCCCTAAGTATTGCATTCAGCCCAGTCACCCTCAGTAGGTAGATATCTTCCAGGACGAACGTCTGTGGAAAACATTGGGACAGTGTTCAGTGTAAGTGCTCCCTGCAGCGGTTGGCTCTTCCCCAAGGCACAGAAACCCAGAGGACTGTTTCATGGCTGTACTATCAGTCTCCCTTGACCCTGTGCTTACTCACCATTTTGGGGCTCCTGCAGGTTATGTACACTCGCTTTGGGACGGGCAAATTATGCTATTGTGTAGACTGTCCTTAAGTACGGAGAAATCATTGCTCTGTCTTGTTGTGTACAATGCTGCCTGTTGTGTTGCATTTTGCCTTTCCAGATGCAGCCGTGAAATCTCATTCGTTCGTCCGTCTTAAAACTGGTCAAGAGACTGCAAAGACTCAGGAAGAGGCTGCGTAAAAGCAAAGAAGACATGCTGCATGAAGTAATGCAGCTGTCTCTAAATGAGAATCTAAAGGCACAGAAGTGGAGGGAGTGTGAAAGGAGGCTCTGTCAGAAGAATGAGGATCGCCAGCAGCAAAACGTGGTGCTCCGGCAGCAAAGCACGGAACGGCTGATCAGCATAATGGAGCGCCAAACGCTCTCTATCGAGGTGCTTGTCGCCATGCAGGCAGAGAACTACCGTGCTCGCTCCCCCTGCAGCCCTTGTTCCAAAACTCTTTCCCTTGTGCCCCCATGTCTCTTCCAAACCACTTTCCCCAACATTCAGGTTCTCAGCGTCCCCAGCTGCCTCCAACACCTGTAGCTTCACCACCCACCCATGACAACTACGACCCTTACCCACTGCTCTCAACCCCTCTCAAAGCCATCCTGAAGTGCAGCACTCAGTGCACAGCACTCCAGACAGGATTCCAGGGTATGACAGCAGGACATACTCAAGTTTGTGAGTGAACTGTTCCCCACTCCACTCCCCTGCCCTTTTTGTATTTCCGTATGTCTTTTTTTCCCTCCAATAAAGGAATTTTCTTTTCAATAAATGGAATTTTTGGCTTTGAAAACTTACTTTATCAGTGCATAAAACAAGAGATGCAAGGCCTGTTGCTTTCCTGGGCTAATGTAAGTCAGTGTAGACTACACAGATTCATATTAACAATGGAACCACTGCACGTCACTACCGTGCAGGGCACCAGACATTACTGTTGGCTTTCAGCCTCAAAATTGCTCCCTCAAGGCATCCCCAATCCTTGCAGCCCCATGCTGTGCCCCTCTAATAGTCCTGCTCACTGGCTGTGCAAATTCAGCCTCCAGGTGTTGAACCTCCGAGGCCCATGCCTGAGTGAAGCTTTCACCCTTCCCTTCACAAATATTATGGAGGGTACAGCCAAGGCCAGCTTCCCATAAAGAGAGTGCCAGTGGCCCTTCAAACAGCCAAAAGCACACTCCACAGTCATTTGGCACTAGCTGAGCCTGTAGTTGAACCGCTCCTTGATGCTATCCAGGCTCCCCGTGTAGAGTTTCATGAGCCACGGCATTAAAGGGTAGGAGGGGTCTCCAAGGATCACAATGGGCATTTTGACTTCCCCTACCGTGAAGGTCAGGGTTAGGGTTTTCCCTCTGGCCTGGAAAAAAAGTCCTGGTTTGCAACTTCTTGAACAGGCCAGTGTTCTGGAAGATGCGTGCATCATGCACCGTTCTGGGCCAGCCCATGTTAATGTCAATGAAATGCCCACGGTGATCCGCAAGCGCCTGGAGAACCACAGAGAAATACCCCTTCTGATTAATGTACTCAGAAGCTAGGTGGTCTGGTGCCAGAATAGGAATATGCATCTCATCTGTCGCCCCTCCGCAGTTAGGGAAACCCATTTGTGCAAAGCCAGCCACAATGTCATGCACGTTACCCAGAGTCACAGTTCTTCTGAGCAGGATGCGATTAATGGCCCTGCAAACTTGCATCAACACAATTCCAACGGTCGACTTTCCCACTCCAAACTGGTTAGCGACCGATCGGTAGCTGTCTGGAGTTACCAGATTCCAGATGCAATAGCCACCCACTTCTCCACCATCAGGGCAGCTCTCAATCTCGTGTCCTTGCACTGCAGGGTGAGGGCCTGCTCCTCACACAGCCCCATGAAAGTGGCTTTTCCTCATCTGAAAGTTCTGCAGCCACTGCTTGTCATCCCAGACTTGCATGATGATGTGATCCCACCACTCAGTGCTTGTTTCCCAAGCCCAAAAGAAATCTTGTGTCATATGCATTACGTGAGTTGGTATCATCATCGGACGCCTCACTGTCAGTTTGGATCTTAAGGAGTAACATGACCGCCAAATGTGCTGTGCTGGTGAGACTCATCAGCATGTTCCTCAGCAGTTCGGGCTCCATTCCTGCAACCGAAAGGGAAGACAGGACGCGCAGAAACTGTTGAAAGATGGTACCAAACATGGACGGAAACACAGGGATTGTTGGGATGCGAAGCGATGTATCACGGTGCGTTGGGACAGAATCCAGAATGCCCCACATCCCTTCCCACAAGCCACAGAGCCAGACTGGGAAGAGGTGCTCTGTGCGATAGCTGCCCATAATGCAGTGCTCCCAATGCCGCTTCAAGTGCTGCAAATGTGGCCACGCCAGTGTGCTTTCAGCTGTCCGTGTGGACAGACTGGAGCGCCTTCCCTAGTGTGCTCTCTGAAGGCTGGTTTAACCCAAAGCACTCTACATCTGCAAGTGTAGCCAAGCCCTCAGTCTGGGCTTTTATATTTCTCTTAAAATCCAGAGGCTAGCTCTGAAGTTCATGGTTCTTTTGTGAGCAGCTTCCTCCTTGGCTGCCTCTGCTGCTTTGAGCTTCATTTGAAACTCTTTGCATTCTCTTCTGCTTTCAGTGTGGCCAGCTCAAGTTTTGTAGCTGCCTCACTGGTAGTGATTTTCCTGCTTTCTTGAGCTTACTTCCCTCACCCAAAACAAACAAAACAACAAACCAGTAACCACTTTGTCTGTTCTCCAGGCACCACACCCAAAACTCACTTAAAATCACTACCAGTATCTCAAAGCAATCAGCTGTGCATAGATCCTGCCAACTGCCACTGTGATGGCTGGGTCACAGAGACCTCCTTGGGACTGCCACTTGATGTCCTGAGACTGCCTCTGAGTCCGTTTTCCCTGTCAGTTTGGGACTTCAGAATCCTGTCTTGCTGAGCCTGCTGCAAACACAGACCCAGCGTCTGAACCACATCCCCCAAAGCTGCAGACTTAACTGAGAACAACTTAAGAAGTGCTCCTGTCTCTAGCACCCAGACACCCAGCTCCCAATGGGATCCAAACCCCAAATAAATCCATCTGACTCTGTATACAGCTTATACAGGGTAAACTTATATTGTCCACCCTCTCTAACACTGACAGAGATATGCACAGCTTACTCTGAGTTAATTTATAAGCAAAAGTGATTTCATTAAATATAAAGTGTAGGATTTAAGTGGTTTCAAGTAATAACAGATGCATTTTCTTTATGGATACAGACTAACACGGCTGCTAATCTTAAACCAGAACAAAGTAAGTTACTAAGCAAAATGAAACAAAACACGCAAGTCTTAGTCTAATACATTAAGGAACTGCATATAGGTAAATCTCACTCAGAGATGTCTCAACAAGCTTCTTTCACAGACTGGAATCCTTCCTAGTCTGGGTCCAGCAATCATTTACACTCCCGTGGTTACTGTCCTTTGTTTCAATTTCTTTCAGGCATCTGTTGGGGGTGGAGAGGCCATCTCTTAAGCCAGCTTAAGAAAAAATGGAGAGTTTTCCATGGCCTTTTATATTCTCTCTCTCATGGGAGGAAACCCCTTTTTTCTCCTGTGCAAAATCACAGCAACAAAATGGAGTTTGTAGGCACCTGGGCAAGGTACACGTCCATGAACGATTCAGCTTTTTGCAGGTTGACACCATTGTTTATATGTTAGTTTGAAGATTCCCAGGAAAGCTCAGATGTGGACTGGCGTCTATAAAGTCCATTACCAGTTAAGAGTCTCTTGATTAGGCACTTACTAAGAATAGTCCTTTCTCAATAAGCTAACCAAATACTTCACTGAGGCTAGTTAGAATCAAACACATAAGAACATAAGAAAGGCCGTAATGGGTCAGACCAAAAAGGTCCATCTAGCCCAGTATCCTATCTACTGACAGTGGCCAATGCCAGGTGCCCTGGAGTGAGTGAACCTAATGATCAACTAATGATCAAGGGATCTCTCGCCTGCTATCCATCACCCTCCTCGGACAAACAGAGGCTAGGGACACCATTCCTTACCCAGCCTGGCTAATAGCCATTAATGGACTTAACCTCCATGAATTTATCCCAGTTCTTTTAAACCCTGTTATAGTCCTAGCCTTCACAGCCTCCTCAGGTAAGGAGTTCCACAGGTTGACTGTGCGCTGTGTGAAGAAGAACTTCCTTTTATTTGTTTTAAACCTGCTGCCCATTAATTTCATTGGGTGGCCCCTAGTTCTTCTATTATGGGAACAAGTAAATAACTTTTCCTTATTCATTTCTCCACGCCACTCAATTTTATATACCTCTATCATATCCCCCCTTAGTCTCCTCTTTTCCAAGCTAAAAAGTCCTAGCCTCTTTAATCTCTCCTTATATGGGACCCGTTCCAATCCCCTAATCATTTTAGTTGCCCTTCTCTGAACCTTTTCTAATGCCAGTATATCCTTTTTGAGATGAGACCACCACATTTGTACACAGTATTCAAGATGTGGGCGCACCATGGATTTGTATAAGGGCAATAAGATATTCTCTGTCTTATTCTCTATCCCTTTTTTAATGATTCCTAACATCCTGTTTCCTTTTTTGACCGCCACTGCATGAACATCTTCAGATAACTATCCATGATGACTCCAAGATATTTTTCCTGATTAGCTGTAGCTAAATTAGTCCCCATCTTATTGTATGTATAGTTGGGGTTATTTTTTCCAGTGTGCATTACTTTACATTTCTCCACATTAAATTTCATTTGCCATGTTGTTGCCCAGTCATTTAGTTTTGTGAGATCTTTTTGAAGTTCTTTACAGTCTGCTTGGGTCTTAACTATTTTGAGCAGTTTAGTAACATCTGCAAACTTTGCCACCTCACTGTTTACCCCTTCCTCCAAATCACCGATGAATAAGTTGAATAGGATTGATCCTAGGACTGACCCTTGGGGAACACCACTAGTTACCCCCTCCATTCTGAAAATTTGCCATTTATTCCTACCCTTTGTTCCCTGTCTTTTAACCAGTTCTCAGTCCATGAAAGGATTTTCCCCTCTTATCCCATGGCAACTTAATTTATGTACGAGCCTTTGGTGAGGGACCTTGTCAAAGGCTTTCTGGAAATCTAAGTACACTATGTCCACTGGATCCCCCTTGTCCACATGTTTGTTGACCCCTTCAGAGAACTCTAACAGATTAGTAAGACATGATTTCTCTTTACAGAAACCATGCTGACTTTTGCCCAACAATTTATGTTCTTTTACGTGCCTGACAATTTTATTCTTTACTATCATTTCAACTAATTTGCCCGGTACAGATGTTAAGACTTACCAGTCTGTAACTGCCGGGATCACCTCTAGAGCCTTTTTTAAAATACTGGCGTTACATTAGCTATCTTCCAGTGATTGGGTACAGAAGCTGATTTAAAGGACAGGTTACAAACCCTAGTTAATAGTTCCGCAATTTCACATTTGAGTTCTTAAAGAACTCTTGGATGAATACTGTCTGGTCCCAGTGACTTGTTACAGTTAAGTTTATCAATTAGTTCTAAAACTTCCTCTAGGGACACTTCATTCTGTGACAATTTCTCAGATTTGTCACCTACAAAAGACGGCTCAGGTTTGGGAATCTCCCTAACGTCCTCAGCCATGAAGACTGAAGCAAAGAATTCATTTCGTTTCTCCACAATGACTTCATCATCTTTAAGTGCTCCTTTCGTATCTCTATCATCCAGGGGCCTCACTGGTTGTTTAGGTGGCTTCCTGCTTCTGATGCATTTAAAAAACATTACCACCTTTAGAGTTTCTGGCTAGCTGTTCTTCAAAGTCCATTTAGGCTTTTCTTATTACATTTTTACACTTAATTTGGTAGTGTTTATGCTCCTCTCTAGTTACCTCAGTAGGATTTGACTTCCACTTTTTAAAAGATGCCTTTTTATCTCTCACTGCTTCTTTTACATGGTTTTTAAGCCACGGTGGCTCTTTTTTAGTTCTTTGACTTTGTTTTTCAATTTGGGGTCTACATTTAAGTTGGGCCTCTATTATGGTGTCTTTAAAAAGTATCCATGCAGCTTGCAGGGATTTCACTTTACCTATTAATTTCCATTTAACTAACCCCCTCATTTTTGCATAGCTCCCCTTCCTGAAATTAAATGCCATAGTGTTGGGCTGCTGAGGTGTTGTTCCCACCATAGGAATGTTAAATGTTATTATATTATGATCACTATTTCCAAGCGGTCCTGTTATTGTTACCTCTTGGACCAGCTCTTGTGCTCCACTCAGGACTAAATCAAGAGTTGCCTCTCCCCTTGTGGGTTCCTGTACCAGCTGCTCCAAGAAGCAGTCATCTAAAGTATCAAGGAATTTGGTCTCTGCATTTCATCCTGAGGTGACATGTACCCAGTCAATATGGGGATAACTGAAATCCCCCATTATTATTGAGTTATTTATTTTGACAGCCTCTCTAATCTCCCTTAGCATTTCATCGTCACTATCACTGTCCTGATCAGGTGGTCGATAATAGATCCCTATTGTTATATTCTTATTAGAGCATGGAATTACTATCCATAGAGATTCTATGGAACATGTGGATTCATTTAAGATTTTTAATTCATTTGATTCTACATTTTCTTTCACATATAGTGCCACTCCCCCACCCCCACGACCTGTTCTATCCTTCCAATATATTTTATACCCCGGAATGATTGTGTCCCATTGATTGTCCTCACTCCACCATGTTTCTGTAATGCCTTTTATGTCAATATTCTCCTTTAACATGAGGTACTCTAGTTCACCCATCTTATTATTTAGACTTCTAGCATTTGTGTACAATCATTTTAAAAACTGGTCACTATTTATTTGTCTTCCCTTTTCTGATGTGTCACATTCTTTATGTGAAAGTTTGTCATCTGATCTGGCTTCTCCTTTATTCTTTACCATCCTCTCCTTCTGACTAAAACCTAGAGAATCTCTATCACATTGAGATACAAGTACATAGCCAATATTCATAACTTCAGATACAAAAATGATACACATGTACAAACTACAATCTTTCCATAGACACCCCACTTGACATCCTCCGTACAAAACCTGGTGCAACCATAGGACCTTGGTTGCAACAATGATCTATACGGTCATAGTTCATGTCACTAGCGTCACACATACCTACAGTGATACACTCACAGGACACTACAAGAAAAAGAACCTGACATCATCATCATCTCTGAACAACAAGAGCAGTAGCCTCAGCCAATCCCCTTTTGCCCTCATTGCTAGACCCCCTTATGGATCAGAGAGCTAGGAGTCAAGAGTTTGATTATATGGAGGCAGATGGGGAGTACAAGATTGGCTGTGCTATCTCTGGCCCAGTCTCACGTAAGCATAACAGGAAGGCACCAAGCATCACAAAAATTTTGAAATAGGGAACCAAAAATACGAATGGTGTCTGGAGAGTAACTTCTGGGTCTGGCATTATGGGGACATTACAGTGAGTTAACATC
This sequence comes from Dermatemys mawii, assembly GCA_007922305.1. NCBI lineage: Eukaryota > Metazoa > Chordata > Testudines > Dermatemydidae > Dermatemys > Dermatemys mawii. The sequence continues at coordinate 17,182,280 of ML677380.1, forward strand.
TGCCTCATATGACTAACAATCACACTGTCTAGAAGAGCTCAGACCACCACCACGTACTGTAGTTCCTCTGCGAGCGAACGGTTAGAAAAACAAAACAAAAACCTACCTTTGAGTCCCTTAGGCATCACCACTACTCTTAATACTGAATGGTTTACAAGTCACAATCAAATTATAATATCCCATGGAAAGATTTTTTTCCCCCTGGTAACCAAGATGTGCTATGCCTCTTTCAAATGCAACTAACACATAGATAACTGCTTGAGGCAGAGACTATCTGGCTTAAGATTATAAAATATGGAGAAGTGGGAGCAACACAAACAAGCAAACTGGTCAAGGTTGTTCATGGGTACTTCATGGGCTAAGATTGTGCAATACTTCAGGACAGGAAGTACATTTGGAACTGCATTTTTTTTTTTTTGAGCTACAGTCTCTTAGAATTTTTCCAGAAGTAACAAAAAAGATCAATTCAACTTGCTTAAGACAAATAAGAATGGACTACCTAGACCAGGGGTGGTCAATCTGGGCTCTGGAGCCACATATGGCTCTTCAGGAGTTAATATGCAGCTCCTTATATAGGCACCTTGTCTAGGGCTGAACCTATAGGAACGAACTTTCAAAAGTGTGGGGGGCAGGGGGGAGAGAGGAGGGCGTACTCACTGCTCAACCCCGGCTCTGCCACAAGTCCTGCCCCACTCCACCACTTCCTGCCCCTGAGCCTGCCATGCCCTCACTCCTCCCACTTGAGCCTCCTGCACACCATGAAACAAATGATTGGCAGATGTGTGTAGGGAGGGGGAGGTGCTGATTGGCAGGACTGCTGGCGGGACACAGGAGCTGGGGGCGGAGAAGGGAGCTGATGGGGGCGCTGCTGACATTACTGTGGCTCTTTGGCAATGTACATTGATAAATTCTGGCTCCTCCTCAGGTTCAGGTCGGCCGCTCCTGATTTAGACTAATAAACTATTCTCCTTGCCTAGAAATGGGCTTTAAAGCAAGATGACACAAAATCCATTGTGGTTCAGAGATGGACCAGGCTGCTATAAGCCTTGGGACTCAACTGAAATAAGGGGACTTTAAAATCCTGGGAATCTCTGCAATGTGCTTCTTTCACAAAGGATAGTGCTAAGCAGCTGCCTGGGCCGTGGTAAATCGAACAGTACATTTTTAACAGGGAGTATAGAGAATTCTGTGGCTTTTGGGACTCCCCACTTAGTCTCTGTGAAACTGACAGCTATGTAGGTTTGAAGTCATACCCTGGAAGTTGGAGTTGGTCCCTGGGTGGTTCTCCAGAACATACTTCTTCAGAGCTGTGGTGGAGCAAGTCTTCGGTTCATTCATGGCAGCAATAGCAGACAGGATGGCATCTTCCATCAGACTCCCACCAAGTAGGGGCTTCTCCCCTGATTTCTTCAGCTATTTTCCAAGGAGAAAGAGAAAAGCAATCAAGACAAAATTCTCCCAAACCATCTCAGGACAAGACTCCTCTGCACCAGGTGAGTCAGGGCTCCTGCATTAGCACAGATGCGTTTTACATTAAAATGTTGCACAGGGAATACTTCCTTCCCACCCACAAGGAGAAGATAGGTCTTTTAGTCAATTGGCCAAAAATGCTTTTTATTAGAGCCACTGTCCCTTCTCCAAGATGAACAGTAGATATATTTTTAATATACCTAGTACTGTCCTGAGTGCAGGGGACTGGACTAGGTGACCTCTCATAGTCCCTCAGAATAATGGAATATCAAGAGTTGGAAGAGACCTCAGGAGATCATCTAGTCCAACCCGCTGCTCAAAGCAGGACCAATCCCCAATTAAATCTTCCACTAGATTTTTGCCTCATATCCCTAAATGGCCCCCTCAAGGATTGAACTCACAATGCTGGGTTTAGCAGGCCAATGCTCAAACCACTGAGCTATCCCTTCCCTCCGCCTCCCTTCTAGTCCTAGGATTTATATTGAGCTAAAGAAACTACCACCACACATCAATTAACATGCCATGACTTTACTCCATCCCACAGACCAGATAGTCATTGGCTTTTGACTTCCTAATGCCTATGCCATGGGTGAGACTCACGCACACACCTAGCATTTATAGTTACACTGACAGAATGTTAAACAAAAAAACCACCAAACACTTACCTCCATCATCTTGCCTAATCACTCTAATGAGTCAGAGCTGAAGCAGCATGTGGAGAACTAATGAGAACAAACAGGCTATAAATCTCGGCAAGAATAGCTAGGTGTCCTGCTCCAAAAATGTAGACCAACCTAAGAATTCTAATATTCCACAATCTGAGAACTGTTACGCAGGAATCTTACTTGATAGGCTGCTCGAGAAGGTTGTAGCCCAATAAAATCAGAGGGGGAGAAAACAGAAGGATTATGTATGGTATAAACAACAACAACAGAAAGTGAAGTAAGACTAACTCTGGCCTCTGACCTGGAATGTTCCAGAAGCTCCTTTGCCTGTGATCTGCTCTAACTGGCCCTTCTCTACTGCTCTCTGCAGGGCATTCTTCAACAGCTGGGGTCTGAAAAAGATGGGCAATATAGCTTTAAAGGGGAAGGGAAGAGAAGACAAGACACTTTACCTAGGGCATGAGTCTCACTATCAGCAAGTGACATGAGCAAGGAGTAACAGACATTATTTAAAGGTGAACTGACATTGTCTACTGTTTATCCAGTTCTACTGTTTATCCAGAAAAGATCAAGTTTCATGTTTCAATTTAAAACTGACTCAATTGTAAAGGAAGTTTGTAGACAGGACAAGGTGGGTGACTTACCCACCAATCAGTCAATGGACAGAAGGCTCTACGTTCACCAATTAAAAGACCGTACACAACATTATTTTTTTTAACCTTCCACATAGGTGAATTAGCTGGCAGGCTATGTGCCCTTTAAAGCATAAAAAAGGAAGTGGAATAAGATGCTAAGTGGAAACCTGTAAATATTCATATCCCAACAACTAAAGGGATTTTATTTATGTTAGTCATGGATGTGCAATGTTACCTTAGGGATCAGGAGTTTCTTATGGATCACAAAAAGGGGAAAAAAGTCACAGGAAAAAGCATTTTATTCTCAACTTCTAGGAGGGTATTACAACGTCGAGATAAAAATGTCATCTACAGTCTCCTTAAAGGAGCAGATGAGGGCAAACCTACGGAAATTAGCATTTCAAAACAGCGATGGAAACACCTGTTCCCAATATGTACCACCTACACCTACCTTACATCCACCTTGAGTTTGGGGTAATATTGAGATACATATTTTTTGATCAAGCTGTATGAAGCTTCCTTAGGTTCACAAAGGCGGGTGAATGCCAGTGGAAGGATGTCTTCTAGTTTGATTTGCTGCTCTGGAGTGGATGTGGAAGTACTTCTCTGAAATATATTTTTCAAAAATATATCTAAAGTCAGGACAAGGCCTAGGGCACCATGTATTCTCAATCAGCTATACACATATAGGAAGAAGTGTTGAAAGAAAGGTTACTTATAGTAACAAGTTCTGCAAGATGTGTAATCTCTATGGCAGCAGTCTCCAACATTTATACACCCAAGATCGTTTTTCGCATTTAGAGAGCAACCCAGGATCTACTCCACCCACCCCCTAAAGCCCCATCCCGCTCACTCCACACTCCCCCAATTGCTCGCTCTTCCCCACCCACACTCACTTTCAGCAGGCTGGGGTGAGGGGGGCGTTCAGGAAGGGGTGCACACTCTGGGCTGCAGCTGAGGGGTTCACAGTGTAGGAGGGGGCTACAGGCTGAGCCTGGTGCAGGAAGGCATGAAGGCTACAAGCTCTGAGAAGGAGTATGGGTGCAGGAGGCAGTTCCAGGCTTGGGCAGAAAGTTGGGATACAGGCAGGGTATGGGGTGCTGGCTCTGGGAGGGGGCTCAGGGCTGGAGCTTGGGGTGCCGGAGAGGACATGAGAGGGCTGGCTCGAGGAGGGTGCAGATTGGGTAGTGGAAGAGAAAATGCTGGACCTGCTGTACTTATGCTACTCGGTCTTAATGCTGCAGAGCCATTCAGAACCTGCCCACTCCTGGAACAGGCCAATGCGCCTCTGTGGCCCCTCATGGGGGCATGTAGCTCTACGCACTGCCCCTCTCTGCAGGGACCGCTCCCGCAGCTCCCATTGGCCACATTTCCTCAATGGCCAAAGGGAACTGCCAGGAGCATGGAGAACCCCTGTCCCTCCCCTTTCCTCAGGGTCACAGAGGCACATTGGGCCATTGGCCGCTTCCAGGAGTGGTATGCGGCCAGGGCAGGAAGGGAGCTTGCCTCAGTGGCAGCCCCGGAGGCATCACCTGAGATCGCGATCGACTGGGAGAGTCTCCAGGATTGACTAGTCGATCATGATCAACTAGTAGGTGACCACTTCTCTATGGGTATTCACTGTGAGTGTGCACATGTACAATTGACAAAGAGTCCTGTGGCACCTTAAAGACTAACTAAAATTTTAGAGCATAAGCTTCCGTGGGCTAATACCCGGATGCATCCGACGAAGTGGGTACTAGCCCACGAAAGCTTATGCTCTAAAATTTTAGTTAGTCTTTAAGGTGCCACAGGACTCTTTGTCACTTCTGCAATTCCAGACTAACACGGCTACCCCTCTGATTCTTGACCACATGTACAATGTACACCCAGGACTGGAAATTCTTTAATATCAGTGTCCATTGGTCCATGCCCACACCTATGCCTCTGAGTGCATAAGGGGTGACACCGTTCATCAGCCTCTTCAGTTACTGATCTGATGTGAACCCCATGACGGCCCAAGCAGAGGGGAAGGAGAGCGGGTTGAGAATACCCACAGGGACCATACTTCTGAAATGACTCGAGTTACCATATGACACTTAACTTTTCTTTCTTCTTTGAGTGCTGGTCCTGATGGGTATTCATTGTGGGTGACTTGCAAGGGGTTCTCATTAAGGAAGAGGGTGAGGTGCAAGGAAGTATTCTATACCACAGAGTGGAGGATCACTGAACCATACAAGGCAGCCCCAGCTGGAGCATGAATCAACATGGATGGTGCAGGTATATACAGAACCCCAAGGAGCTGCTCTATATATCTAAAGGGATTCCTTGTATAGAAGATATTTGATGCTGGTGGGGCTTTCATCAAGAGGGCCCTGAAAGTTTGAGATGAAGGGGTGTTCGTAAGATCATACCATAAAAAGGTCACATGAGAAAATTCACTAAAAAGCCTGTGGGAAGAGAGTTTAACTTATTTTTTTCTGCAAGAACAGTCAGAGACTTTTGAAAGGGTGGTGTGTGCAGGTAGCAGCATAGATCTCTGTGCATGTCTAGAGAGGGGAGCCTTGTGTCTTCCATGCTGTGGTGAGCCACAGGCACTGGTGCCGAAAGTTTCTTTTTCAGTAGTATCTGAAGGGGACCGGTCTGGCACCCTCTGGAGTGGCACATATCTGCACCAGTATAAGAAGTGTTGCCAGGTTCCCCCACCGTCAGTTCCTTCTTGCCGGAAGTCCATGAGAGGTGAAGGAGGGTGAGTCATGTAATGGACATGAGCAACATCTTGAACAACAACAATTGTGGAAGGACAGTAACCGTTTTCTCTTCGAGTGCTTGCTCACGTCCATTCCATTGTAGGGGACTCCCAAGCAGTACCTCTGGAGACAGGTAGGAGTTCATGAATGTGTCAGTTGCAACATTGATCTGCCAAAGCCAGAATCCTCTCTGGCCTGCTGGGTGATGGCATCGTGAGCAGGTGTACTGATGATCATGTGTTGATTCTGGAGGTATTCTGGATAGGGACATGTGCCAGGAAGGCAGCTGATGACACCTGAGCCCTTGTGAAATGAGCCATCACTATAAGGGAAGACACAGCCTCTGCTTTCTCGTAGTGATCCAGGCCAAAATCCACTGAGAGGACATTGTAAGGCCCTTCTCCTTCATCTCAAACTTTCAGCCGCCACAATGAAGAGTTGAGTAGATGTGTGGGAGGGCGTGGTGCGCTCCAGATAGAAAGCCAGGGCATATCTGACACGTAAGGCGTGTAGACGCCTCTCACTGGATGTGTGAAGCTTTGAACAGAACACCGGGAGGAAGATATCCTGGTTCACATGGAATTGTGATACCACTTGCAGGAAGGCTAGCTGGGGATGCAGTTGGACCTTGTTTCTTGTAGAATACCATGTACGGGGACTCTGACATGAGGGCTTAAATCTTGGAGACTCACTGGGCTGAGGTAATAGCTACAAGGAACACAACTTTCCATGACAAGTGTGAAAAGGAGCAGGAAGCCAGAGGTTCGAAGGGAGAGCCAGTGAGTGTGAAGAGGACTGGGTTGAGATCCCACTGGGAAATCGGGTCCCATATAGGCCTTTCAGGAACCTGATCATCATTTCATGTGAGAATATCCATTTACCCTGGACATGGCCACTGAGCATACCTTCATCAATGAACAAGGCAGGCCCTGGTGCTTTAAGTGGACCAGATAATCAAGGATGGATTGTAGAATTGATGGGATTGGAGAGAGATTCTGTTCCTATACCCAGCAAGAGAAGCACTTCTACTTTGCCAGGTATGTTGCCCTGGAAGAGGGTTTTCTGATTTCCAAGAGGACCTGCTGGAGGACTAGAGCAGGCTTGCTTCTTGGGATTCAGCCATTCAGCAACCACACTGAGGTACAGAGGGGTACAGTTTGGGTGCAGTAAGCATCAGTGATTCTGAGAGAGCAGGTCTGGGCAGCTGGGAAGTGTTCGTGAGCATGCTGAACCAATGCTGGTGCAGCCAAGCTGGGGTGGTCATAATGATTTGTGCCTTGAGGGCCTTGCTGATCTGCGAGATGACATACATCAAGTCGCCTGACCACGAAAAGAGGAAGGAATCTGATAGTGAGCCACTGTTGAGACTTGGCAGAGAGCAGAATTGGTGACATTTTCTGTTTGGTCTGGTGGCGAACAGGTCCGCTTGGGGAGCTCTCCACTTCTGGGAGAGCTTCCTGAGGACCTCCCAGTGGAGGGACCCAATCAAGGTGAGAGAAGAAAGACCCAATGAGGCAATCTGCCAGCATGTTCCGGACACCAGGCAGATGTGACGCTTCCAGGTGGATAGGATGCTGAATCCAGAAGTCTCCGAGGAAGAGCTTCCTGACAAAAGACCGATGATCGAGCTACTCCATGTCTGTTGACACAGAACATGGAGGCTGAATTGTCTGTTGGCACCTGCACCAAACAACTGGACAGATGGGGAAGGAACAATCTGCAAGCCTGGTGGATGGCCCTGAGCTCTCTGACGTTTATGTGCAGCAAGCTTCTCTTGAGACTAAAGCCCCTGAGTTCTGAGTGTACAGAGGTGTGCACTCCCACCAAGGTTGGACGCATCTGAAATCAGGGACATCGTGGGCTGTAGATTCACAAACGGCACACTTTCCAACACTGGAGTTGGGCTGCACCATCACTGCAGCGAGGTGAGCTTCCATGGCAGGACTGTGAGAAGGTTGTCAGGTTGAGGTCTGGCCGGGGAGCAGAACAATGCCAGCCACGTCGGGAGAAGTGGGAGCCAGAGGCTCATGTTCTGGACAATGCAAGTGCATGCCACAATGTGCCCTAATAGCAGGAGACAGACTCAGGCTGTGGTTGGCAGGTGCGCAGTGACTTGTGTGATCAGATAGTACATTGTCCTGAACCTGACTTCTGGCAGGAATGCTTTGGCAGACTTGAAGAACACGTCAATAAACTATCCTCTGCACTGGTACCAATGTTCATTTATCAACAGGCCCAAGGCTTGACAGGTGGCTCGCAGTGCTGTGAAACTGCATTGGACATGGTGCCTGGAGCAGCCCTTGATGAGCCAGTTGTCACGGTACAGGTAGATCTAGATACTCTGATGTCATCTGAGGTAGGCTGAGACTACTGCCATGTACTTTGTAAATACCTTGAAGCCTGCACATACTACTAAGGGAAAAAACTTCTGGCACTGGTGCATGTGGCAAGCACACAAACCTACAATGGAATGAACATGAGCAAGCACTCAAAGAAGAACCGGGTTGTCTTTTTGAAAAACTGTACAAGGTAGGTGTACCATAAACGCTCCAACCTTCTCTCCCCTTCCAGCCAAGGTAATTGCTGTCAAGAAGGTGACTTTTCTAAGAAAGATGGAGAGATAACAAAAGACCAAGGTGCTGCTGTGCAAACAGGGTGATATAAGCCACATGGCAGGACCAAAGTAGGATCATACCGTAGCTTGAGGACTGAAGCAAGCTGGGCAATGAGATCCCTCATGGCAAGGAATCGATCTTGAGGTAAGTAGGCCATTGCTGTGAACAAGTTCAGATCCACCCTGAATAATTCTATGATTTCTGTGAGCATTAAAGTGGAGTTGTCTAAATTTCACAGGAATCCCAGGAACTGAAGAGCTGAAGTGTAGCAGGGGCTGCTGCTTACCTTCTGGGGGCAGGAGGGTAAGGGGGAAATGTCCACATGAAAGTATGCCTCTTTCAAATCAAGGGCCGTAAATCAGTTGCCTGAGTTGAGGGAGGGTATCAGAGGCCAAGTTGATCTTCCTGAACTTTCAGTGCTGTACAAAGATATTTAACTGCCTGAGGTCCAGCATGAGCCTCCAGGCCCCTGTCTTTTAGGGGTGACAAAGTATCTTGAGTAAAAGCCATTCCCTATATGAAGGAGTTGTATGTGCTTTATTTTGAGAATTCTCTAATGAGACGGATCCTTGAAAAAGGACTGGGAGAGTGCAACTCTAGTGTGTAGCTGTTTGATAACATCCAGGACCCATTTGTCCACTGTGATAATGCGAGAAAACTGGGAGACAATGTGCCAGGTGGCCACCAAAAGTGGTGATAGTGAGCGGTGCAGAGACTGGTAGATACCCTCATATATCGTATCAAAATATTTTCTGGAGGCAGCTAAGACTGTAGAGTGGAGTGCAATGATGTGGGATGCCATGCTGGACAATTCCTGGGGAGAGAGGGGGGGATGCCCAAAGGCGCCTTAATGAGACAAGTCTCATGGGGCCCTTGGGAAAGGATAAAGAAGATTACCCCTACCATTAAATTATGGAAAAAAAAAAAAAATCAGTTATGCTGGTGGTGGTAGATGCTTTTAGCAGGTGGGTGGAGGTATTCCCCACAAGACACCAAACTACCAAGGTGACAGCTAAAAAGCTAGTCAGTACTCATTGGAGGGTTCCAAAAATAGTTGACTCTGACCAAGGAGATGCTTTCTGATCATATCTGATGGGGGAGCTCATGGCACTCACCGGAATCACACAGCTGTTCCATATTGCTTATCACCCGCAGGTTGTGGGACAAATGGAACGCATGAACCGCACTTTTAAAAGTGAATTGAGAAGGGAGGTAGAAAAAGGAGGGAAAAATTGGTCACAATTGTTACTCTATGTTCTAATGAGAATAAGGGCTCGAGAATCAAAAAGGTACAGGATTCGCCCTGCCCATGAAGCTCTTATGGGAAAGCCCATGGAACAGTGGGAAAATTTGCTTACTCCAGTACCTGGAGAAGTTACTACACATTGATTAACACAAGAATGGGTTTTAACCCTAATTGACCACAGTAGGCAGTGGCCTGGCAAAATGAGCAAGGATCAGCAAAAGTCAAAACATGGTATAATCTACCAGACCACCACAATATACTGCAGTGGGTGATCGAGTGATGTACCAGATTCCCAGCTTGGCAAAACCCTGGCTGGGATGATTTAGATGGAGTTGGTCCTGCTTCGAGCAGGGGGTTGGACTTGTGATCTCCTAGGTCTCTTCTAACCCTAATCTTCTATGATTCCAGGAAGCCACCATCCATTCCCAGCTCCTAAATGGAAGGGCCTTTACCTGGCCCTTAACCAATTAGGGCCCAGTTTACTATTACTAACAGAAAATGGGGGACAGAAGTGGGTTCACTGTACACAACTAAAGAGGTACAAGCACACAAAACAAGAGAAACAGGAAACAATGTTATTTGCTTTCCAGAAACAAAAATGCAAAGGATGCTGGAATGGAGAGAAATCAACAATCCACTGTGGAAAGGTAAATAGTACCTGTGGATGTGAATGGGATGATGTTTAATAATCCAGGACAGATGTGTAATCACTCACCAAATACCACCCTGTGATTTAATGAAAGGGGAAAAAGAATGGGAACCAATTCCAGCCATACAGGTTAAGGGAGAGCATAGAGGGGGAATGGAATTTGCTCCCCCACCCCCACCCCAAACTTAATTATACTTGTAGTGCATCTTCCTTGGTATCATCCCTTCTAATATCTGGTCATGTTCCATTTGCGGGTGGGGGTTGTGTCTGGGCACGATGAGCCCTTATGTGCCTGATGCGAGGGGTAAGGAGCAAGGTTACTTTTGGCTATGGTCACTTTCTTGCAGACTTTGTGTCTCCCCCTCACACATTTCCCCTCCACCAGCTGTTTGGTTACCATAGCAACTGATTATCCCCCTCATCTTCTCTTGTTACTGAAAGGCAAGGCTACCAGATGGGGGAGAGAAGGAGGTAAGTGAAAGCACAAGGCTGCACTCACATTCTTTTGCTTGTTTATTCAGACCGTTTAACTAAAAGCAAGGCCAGAAGCAAGATTATTATTAGAATCTTAGAATATCAGGGTTGGAAGGGACCTCAGGAGGTCATCTAGTCCAACCCCCTGCAAGATTATTATTAGAATCTTAGAATATCAGGGTTGGAAGGGACCTCAGGAGGTCATCTAGTCCAACCCCTCCCTGGAACAATGCACAACTAAATCATCCCAGCCAGGGCTTTGTCAAGCCTGACCTTAAAAACCTCTAAGGAAGGAGATTCCACCACCTCCCTAGGGAACCCATTCCAATGCTTTACCATCCTCCTAATGAAAAAGTTTTTCCTAATATCCAACCTAGACCTCCCCCACCGCAACTGGAGACCATTACTCCTTGTTCTGTCAGCTGGTACCACTGAGAACAGTCTAGATTCATCCTCTTTGGAACCCCCTTTCAGGTAGTTGAAAGCAGCTATCAAACTTCCCCTCAGTCTTCTCTTCTGTAGACTAAACAGTCCCAGGTGTCTCATCCTCTCCTCATAAGTCATGTGCTCTAGGCCCCTAATCATTTTTGTTGCCCTCCTCTGGACTCTTTCCAATTTTTCCACATCCTTCTTGTAGTGTGGGCCCCAAAACTGGGCACAGTACTCCAGATGAGGCCTCACCAATGTCGAATGAGAGGGGAACGATCACGTCCCTCTATCTGCTGGCAATACCCCTACTTATACAGCTCAAAATGCTGTTAGCCTTCTTGGAAACAAGAGCACACTGTTGACTCATTATTATTGTTTAGTCTTTACCTATTTACTTCACATTCTTCTAACAAGGACCATCAATGACTATTAGCCATTATGGTAAGAGACAACCCCATGCTCTGGATGTTCATTAAACCTCTGACTGCTAGAAGCCAGGACTGGATGACGGGAGATTTGCTTGTATGTGTAGAGGCTTGTAGGGGCTTTGTGCTAAGAGAGAAGCTAAGCTCTGATTAGGGGGCGGGGCTTCTCTGAGTAGGGGTCCTAGAAAGGTAGCCAGTCAGTCAGGCAGTGGCACAGACAGCTGCAGCGGCACAGGAGACAGCTAACAGGGCTGCAAACAGAGGAGTCTGAGTGGGAGTGCAGTTGGAGGAGACTAGCAGGATTTAGGTGGGAAGAATACAACAGATACAGAGGCATCCGTTATGGTAATGAGTGGTAATGATCCAAGCAGTGGAGGACACAAAGAAGATGACTGGATGTGGAAGCTGCGGTATGTATAGGATACTGGAGGGAGTACCTGGAAACAGTTTTGTCTGCATGAAGTGCTGCCTGATAGAGTTGATGGAAGAAAAGATTCGAGGACTGGAGATGCATGTGGAAAGGTGAAGGTGGAAAGGTTTGAGCAGATTATGGAGCAAAGATACGAGGCAGCTGATGGGAAAAGCTCAGACTTACAGATGGAAGCAGGAGTGAGGGATTCTGAGGGGGGACTGCTGGGTGAAGAGAATGGATAGTGGAAGCATGAGACTAAGAGAACTAGGCAGAGGAAAAGATGGTCTAGTGAAGGAGAACTAGAGCTCTGAAACAGGTTTGCAGAGTTGGAAAATGAAGAGGTGATACAGCAGGTGGCCACTGAAGGTGGAAGGGTAAGAGCAGCTAGCCCTATAAGAAAAGGAGAAGAGTCAATGGAGACAACACCAAATATGAGCCCCAGGAGGATTCTGGATGGGTTAAAGAGGATTACAAGGGCGAATAGAAATAGAAAGAACTTGCAGCCCAAGGGAACAGTGGATAGACTGGAGAATCATGCTGTCACCATGAAAAGGCACATCTCTGTGATTGGGGATTCCATACTGAGAACATTAGACAGGCATGTAACCAAAGCTGATCCAGAGAATAGAAGGGTATGCTGTCTACCAGGTGCTCAGATATGGGATGTGGACCTGAGGTTGAAAAGGATCCTAAAGAGTAGGAAAGAATCCACTGATCATCCTTCATGTGGAAACAATTGATACACCGCTAGATTCTCTCTGGAATGTATTAAGGGAGACTATGCCAGGCTAGGGAAGACGCTTAAGGAAATCGAGGCCCAGGTGACCTTCAGTGAGATTCTGCCTGTTCCTAGAAGAGGGTAACAAAGGGATGACAAGATTATGATCACCAATAGATGGCTCAGGCAATGATGCTATAAGGAGGGCTTTGGGATGTATGGCCACTGGGAGGCTTTTATGGACAGAGGATTGTTCTCTCAGGATGGACTTCATCTGAGTAGGGAAAGAAATAGATTTCTAGGATAGAGGCTGGCACAACTAATTAAGAGAGCTTTAAACTAGAAATTTGGGGGAGATGATTGGGAGATGTCCAGGTAATCTCCATGCCAGATTCTAACAGCGAGAGGGAAGAAAAAGTAGTAAGAGAGGATATAACCATGGGTAGGGAAAAGGACATAAGGAGGAAGGGCAGCATGGATACCAGCCTAATACATAACACTGGTGGCAGAATGTCCATGCCTAATTGGGTAAAGAATGTGATTGAGGGCAAACAGCAAACATTAAGATGTTTATACACCAATGCGAGGAGCCTAGGTAACAAAATGGAGGAACTAGAGCTACTGGTGCAGGAAGCGAAACCAGTTATTATAGGGATAACAGAAACATGGTGAAATAGTAATCATGACTGGAGTACAGGTATTGAAGGGCATGTCCTGTTTAGGAAAGACAGAAATAAAAGGTAAAGGTAGTGGAGTAACATTATATATAAACGATGAGATAGACTGTAAAGAAATAAGAAGTGATGGAATGGATAAGACAGTCTGTCTGGACAAAAATCACATTGGGGAAGAAAACTACTAAAGCCTCCCCTGGGATAGTGCTTGGAGTGTGTTATAGACCACCAGGATCTAATTTGGATATGGATAGAGATCTCTTTAATGTTTTTAATTAAGTAAATATTAATGGGAACTGTGTGATCACGGAAGACTAGCTTCCTGGATATAGACTGGAGGATAAGTGCTAATATTAATAATAGAGCTCAGCTTTTCCTAGATGCAATAGCTGATGGATTCCTTCATCAAGTAGTTACTCAGTCAACAAGAGGGGATGCCATTTTGGATTTGGTTTTGGTGAGTGGTGAGGATCTTAAAGAAGAAATGGTTGTAGGGGACAACCTTGCGTCTAGTGATCATGAACTAATTCAGTTCAAATTGAATGGAAGGGTAAACAAAAATAGATCTGTGACTAGGGTTTCATTTCAAAAGGGCTAACTTTAAAAAAAATTAAGGACATTAGTTAGGGAAGTGGATTGGGCTGAAGAACTTATGGATCTATATGTGGAGGCGGCCTGGGATTACTTTAAATTAAAGTTGCAGAAGCTATTAAGAACCCTGCATCCCAAGAAAGGGGGGGAAAAAAAAATCATAGGCAGGAGTTGTAGAACACGTTGGATGAGCAAGCATCTCAGAGAGGTGATTAAGAAAAAGCAGAAAGCATACAGGGAGTGGAAGATGGGAGGGATCAGCAAGGAAAGCTACCTTATTGAGGTCAGAATATGTAGAGATAATGTGAGAAAGGCTAAAAGTCAGGTAGAATTGGACCTTGCAAAGGGAATTAAAACCAACAGTAAAATTAAGAAAACAAAGAAAGAAGTAGGTCCGCTAAAAACTGAGGTTGGAGTGGAAGTTAAGGATAATTTAGGCATCATCCAATATCTAAACAAATACTTTGCCTCAGTCTTTAATGAGGCTAATTAGGATCTTAGGGATAAAGGAAGCATAGCAAACAGGATATTACCAGATCCGAGGTAGAAGCCAAACTTGAACAGCTTAATGGGACTAAATCGGGGGGCCCAGATAATCTTCATCCAAGAATATTAAAGTAACTGGCACATGAAATTGCAAGTCCATTAGCAAGAATTTTTAATAAATCTGTAAACTCAGGGGTTGTACCATATGACTGGAGAATTGCTAACATAGTTCTTATTCATAAGAAAGGGAAAAAAACGTGATCCAGGTAACTATAGGCCTGTTAGTTGGACAACTGTAGTATGCACAGTCTTGGAAAAATTTTTGAAGGAGAAAGTAGTTAAAAGGGCATTGAGGTCAATGGCAAATGGGACAAAATACAACATGGTTTTACAAAATGTAGATCGTGCCAAACCAACCCGATCTTCTTTGAGAAAGTAACAGATTTTTTAGGTAAAGGAAACGCAGTGGATCTAGTTTACCTCGACTTCAGTAAGGCTTTTGATACGGTGCCACATAGGGAATTATTAGTTAAATTGGAAAAGATGGGGATCAATATGAAAATTGAAAGGTGGATAAGGAACTGGTTAAAGGGGAGACAACATAGGGTCATACTGAAAGGCGAACTGTCATGCTGGAGGGAGGTTACCAGTGGAGTTCCCCAGGGATTGGTTTTGGGACCAATATTATTTAATCTTTATATTACTGACCTAAGTCACAGTGGGAATGTGTTAATAAAGACGACACAAAGCTCAGAGGTATTGCCAATTCAGAGAAGGACCAGGATATCGTACAGGAAAACCTTGTAAACTGGAGTAATAGGAATAGAATGAAATTTAATAGTGAGAAGTGTAAGGTCATGCACTTGGGGATTAATAACAATTTTAGTTATAAACTGGGGATGCATCAATTGGCAGTAACAGAGGAGAAGGACCTTGGAGTATTAGTTAATCACAAGATGGCTATGAGCCGCCAGTGCGATATGGCCGTGAAAAAAGCTAATGCAGTCTTGGGTTGCATTAGGCGAGGTATTTCTAGTAGAGATAAGGAGGTGTTAGTACCATTATATAAGGCACTGGTGAGACCATATCTGGAATTGTGTGCAGTTCTGGTCTCCCACGTTTAAGAAGATTGAATTCAAACTGGAACAGGTGCAGAGAAAGGCTATTAGGATGATCCGAGGAACGGAAAACCTCTCTTATGAGAGGAGACTCAGGGAGCTTGGCTTGTATAGCCTATCCAGGAGAAGGCTGAGGGGAGATGATTACTCTCTATAAATATATCAGAGGGATAAATATCACGGAGTGAGAGGAATTATTTAGGCTCAGTACTAATGTGGCCACAAGAACAAATGGATATAAACTGGCCAACAGGAAGTTTAGACTTGAAATCAGACAAAGGTTTTTAACCATCAGAGGAGTGAAATTCTGGAACAGCCTTCCAAGGGAAGCAGTGGGGGCAAAAGACCTATCTGGCTTCAGGACTAAACTTGATAAGTTTATGGAGGAGATGGTGTGATGGGATAACATAATTTTGGCAACTGATCTTTGACTATGGTAATAGATGGGCCTGGTGGCACATGATGCAAAGTTGGAAGGGGATGGGATCTAAGTTACTACAGAGAACTCTTTCTAGGTGTCTGGCTGGTGAGTCTTGCCAACATGCTCAGGGTTTAGCTGATCGCCATGTTTGGGGTTGGGAAGGAATTTTCCTCCAGGGCAAATTGGCAGAGGCCCTGGAGGTTTTTTGCCTTCCTCTGCAGCAAAGGGCATGGGTCAACTTGCTGAAGGATTGTGTGTACCTTGAAGTCCTTAAACCAAGATTTGAGGACTTCAGTAGCTCAGATATAGGTGAGAGGTATATTGCAGGAATGGGTGGATAAAATTCTGTGGCCTGCGTTGTGCAGGAGGTCAGACTAGATGATCATAATGGTCCCTTCTGACCTTAGTCTATGAGATGGATCACTTGATAAATGCCCCGTTTTATTAATTCTCTCTGAATCATCTGGCACTGGTCACTATTGGGAGACAGGATATTGGGCTAAACAGACCATTGGTCTGACCCATTATGGCCACTCTTATGCTCTTTATCATGCTCCAACACTGGAGCCAAAGATACTGTGGCATCTTATCCTGACCTATTAGGAACAGGAGTAGATGGGGATCACATGACTACACTGGAGTTTCCAATTCACAGCTGGGGCAAACTATTGGCCAATGTTGGCCTGACAGAGTCAGGATATCCTATAGCAGGACTGGATCTGAGAGTGACTCAGGGTTCCAGAGCTGTATAGATAGCTAGGTTCTAGAGGAGGGCATACTGAGGTCCAGCCTGCCAGGAGTCTTGGGCTTGGCCTGAACTGTCCATCTCACCTTAGAAGTGGAGGACTTATGCAGGGTCAGTACCCCCAGTGCACAGGAAAAACGATCCCTTCTGTTTCTATGAAGTTCATGAGTTATTAGTCCTTTTGCTGCACGGTTTCAGCGCCCTAGAAACTCCCAGTCCTGTCAATGTAATCTTCCTCTAGCTCCAGGTGCTCCTGTTCTGGAGCACAGAGTCTGGCAGGAGGAAGAGGCAAAGGAGACCTGTTTTTAGAGAATTTATGGGGAGATCTGTCCCTCTTCTTGTGGTTTTGTTTCTTGCCTCTCTCATGCATCTGCTTTGTAGTCCATTTCTTGAGGATTCCCATCTGTTGGGATGAGACACAGGAAGGGTGTTGCCTGAAGGCTCTGAATAGGCTCTGGGGAATAGGAGGGCCCAGGTTGCGAACAGAGCCTCATGGAGAGCTCCAGAGCCTGAATTAGTGAGACTGCCTGGTACACAGGGAGAAGCGTAGCAGATGCCACACTCTGAAAGGATGTGTACTTCCCCAAGGTAATACAGGCAGCTCTCATGTGGGTCGCTCAGTAGGAAGACCTGGGGGCTAGCCAGGCAAGGCTTGAAGCCTGGAACTTTGGGCATAATAGGTACCCAGAATAGTGGGGGAGCTGAGGGAACCCCCACAATCCTCACCTAACTAATTTTAGCACTGAAACTCAAGCTATTTAAAATTGAACAACTATTTACAATATTTACAGGTCTGACGAAGCAGAGCACTGAAGAGCAGAATTGGACATTGGAGGGTTCCGTCCCAGACCACAAGCTGTAGAAAAGGAACCAGAGAGGCTGTCGATCTGCACCACCCCTTATTGTCCTTGGTTGGGAGCACAAAGAGATGCAGAGTGCAAGCATGGACCAACGGACACTGGTATTGAAGAATTTCCATAGAGAGCATGCACACCCACAATGAATACCCATAGGGATCAGACCTTGAAGAACCACCCAACTACATATTTAATAAAATAATGTTACAATAAGGAAGCTTTTCCAACTTAATGTTGCATCAACAAGTTAAAGGAGCATTGTTTACACGACATCTAGTCAATTTGTTTGGGATTTTCAAAAGGAGTCTAATGGAGCTGGGCACTTACGATCCCAGCCTTAAATAATGGAGTTAATACACCTGCCCTGAACACCCTTGACTATGTGTGAGCGTAGTCACATTTTCCTTTTTATCATTTTAATGTCTCTTCTCCCATTCCCAATTGCTGTGTAAACGTTTTTATCTGTTTATGTGAATCTGACTTTACACTATCATCAGATGCACAAAAGCAAAACTGAAAAGGTAAGGTTCCCCCATGCATTCTGCATCAGTTCTATTAATCTGTAGAAACAAAAAAGACTGGAGTGTGATTTTTAAGTTAGTGTTTCTTTTAATCAAGCCTTCACACTGTTTTCCCTATCAGTTCCACAGTAGTAGGAGATGGATGATTAGAAAGGAGAGCTCTGCTCTTTACACATAAATGTCCTGGTGAAGAATCAAAGGGAAGAAAATGCAGTAGATTTGTGAATAGTTATTCAAGTGTGGAAACTGCACATCCAGACAGTTTTCACAACAGGCCAGGTCGCTAGGTATTTGTTTTTAAGTTAGATTATTAATTGCTGTTGCCTGCATGAAGAAAGCAAACAGCGATGAGGAATACTGATTTGCTTTAATGCTTTCCAAGGACATGAAGCAACACATCAGTATGGATCAGCTGCAGTAGCCTTTAATGGAGCAACATAGCTTTATTTTAATAAAAGAAACAACTCGTCCTTCTCGCACCTGAAGTACCCATACATATCACCATCATTATCCTTTTTAGACCTCTCGGTTTCTCTGGTAGCCAGGACATAAGCTCCAATATGTTCAAATTCTCAGTGCAATATCACCTTTAACACATTAGGACTCAAGTCAGGGACATCAAAAACATTTTTGTGGATTGGCTATCACTTAGGAGGCACCTAAAGCGTAAATTCTGCACAGCAATTACCACGGGCAGGAGGGAGAGGGAAAGCTTCTATCAGCAAGAGCATCTGAGCTCAAGAACCGTACTTGATTTTTGGACATGATACAATACAGGCAAGTTGCATCTTAGGCACATTTAACATGCGTGAATTTAGCTTACGGGGTCAGCAAAAACAGAAAGGAAAAAAAAAACACCACCAATTAAAAACTGCATCTGTAGTGCAAGTAATTTCGCCCGCCATTCAACTCAATGAGTTTTGACTATAGGCAGTTTTCGCTTTACAAGCTAATGGTGGAACGGAACCCCTGCGTAAGATGAGACTTGCCTGTATACACCACATCGCATCTCTGGCCTCTTTTCAGAAGAGCTAAGACATCTATATTCCCTTTCTTCCTCACTGCTCACGTAACGGGTCCAATCTGTCAGTCTTGGAGACTGAAAGTCCTCCATTTATCCTGCAGAAGCAAGGTTCCCTCACACTGCCCTGAGGAATCCACCTCCAAGAGTAAGGAAAAAAGCCAATTCTCATGTCCATTCACTCTTCAGCCTGTGGTGATGTTAGGTAGACATCTGTCCACTAACAACTGTGATGACTATGAGACGACCAGCCAACAACTCTCCAACACCACCTACTATAGAGAATTCAAAGACCATCCCACACTACAGTTCTCATAGGAATTAAAAGAAAAACTCTACAACCTCATCCCCACAAACATAACCCAGTGACCTTATACACATGCCAAGATACAGAAATAAGGGAACCCAGAAAGACTCATTATATCTGCTCACACAATCTTACTAAAGGAATATGAAGACTCTCAGAAACCCATCCTCAAGCCACTCACCACACGGAGGGCCAATTTCCTAAAGGGCATAACTTACTTACTCCAGAAACTCTAACATTAACAATCTCCCTTGGAATACAGTCCTTGCCACCAGATGTCATATCCCTCTACATCAACATCCCTCATCATGATGGTATCACTGCCTCCCTCCAATATCTATAAGACAATAGACAACACGTACATAGCCACACCAAAAACTTTAACAAACTCATCCATTTCATCCTTTTCCATAAGGACTTTACATTTAAACATTCTGTCCAAACCATGGGAACAGCCTGGGGGATACTAGGACAGCTCTTCAATATGCTAACCTCTTCCTGGGCCACCTTGAGGAAGAATTTCTCGACAAACGCACCACAAAACCTACGATATACCTGAGATTCATCGATTATATTTTCATCTTCTGGACAGACAACCTCAACTCCCTCAACAGATTTCTACCACAACTTCAATGCTGCCACCCACACAAATTCCCTTTAGAACACTCCCACACCAGCATCAACTTCCTGGATACCACAATCAGCTTCAATAATGGAACCCTACAGCCAACCATACACAAGAAAGCCACAGACCACCACACACTCACCTCCACAGATCCAGTAACCACCTCAGACACATCAAGAAACTAGCTATCTACAGCCAAGCACTCAGATACCATAAAATATACTCTGAGGAGAAAGTCCAGGAAACACTCAAAACCACTTAAAACCACCTTCACCAGACAAGTCGAAAGCATCATGGAACAGGCAAGTTTTCTCTGTATTTGGGTAGCATCAACATGGAACAAAAACCCCTAGCCAAACGCCCTTTTTGTGACCTTTAAATAGCTTCCCAGATTCACCAAGCTCGTCATCAGGTCACACCAAGTCAAAAGAGCATCTGTCAGGGTTCCCTCCCCACTCTGAACTCTGGGAGTACAGATGTGGGGACCCACATGAAAGTCCCCCTACCTAAGCTTATTTCTACCAGCTTAAGTTAAAAACTTTCCCAAGGCACAAATCCCTTGTCCTTGGGCAGACGGTAGTGCTGCCAAAACCAAGTGATTTAGACAAAGATTCAGGGAAAGAACCACTTGGAGTTCCTACTCCCCCCAAAATACCCCCTCCCCCAAGCCCTACACCTCTCTCCTGGGAAGGCTTGAGAATAAGATCCTCACCAATTGATACAGATGAACACAGACCGATACCCCTGTGTCTTTAGGGCAATGAAAATCAATCAGGTTCTTAAAAGAAGAATTTTATTTAAAGAAAAGGTAAAAGAATCACCTCTGTAAAATCAGGATGGAAGATAACTATACAGGGTAACAAAAGATTTAAAAAAAAAACAAAACCCACAGAGGAACCCCCTCTAGGCTACCCTTACCTGTATGTTTATGACAGCATCAAACTGCCATCACAACAGGTGCAAAACCTGGAGACATCAACACCCCCTCTCCCCAACTCCCAACACACCTTTCAAGATCCATGTGTCCACCATGCGTGACGAAACTCAGCCATTTTTATGGCTAATTACAACAATTTGCAACCTACTAACACTCTTTTCCCATGACTGTAGAGGTACTATTGCTAAAATCATTTTAAACTGTTTCCTGCAATGTGTTAACCCCTTATGCTTAATCTGCCCCACTTGGTATTTAGCTGTAACACTGATTACTTTTTCTGGACTGAAGAAAAGTTCTATGAAGCTTGAAAGCTTGTACCATCCATCAACAGAAGTTGATCCAGTAAGAGACATCACCCACCTTATCTCATTAAAAACTAGACAGACTAACTAAATGATTTCTCACAGGTAATTTTTTCCTATAAAAAAATCCATGTTTTACTGATTATATTTGGGAAAGAAGTGAGAGGAGCAGCCGTAGGGTGTGTGCATTTTGTACAATATGTTTTTTGTTGTATTTTGCTGGGCACCTTAAAGGCCTTTGATACAATATTTATTATTAAAACTGATAATCTTACCTTTCTGTCTCTGGATTTCGGCACAGTTTTCCCTGTATTAGAGGCCACCACAAAACTCCCAGAGGCTCCCTTTCCTTTCACCTATTTTAAAGAATAATTTCCATTTCAGTCCACAGTAAGCAATACATTAACTTTCAATAATGGCCAGTTGAGAGAGGCTGTAGTATATTGTGCTAAAGATTTAGATTACCTCTAGATTGCACACTTTACAGTGACATAGGAGAGCTCTGCTGCAAACAAAAGAAAATAAAGGCGATAGTTTTGTCAGTAGGAGAGTGTCTCCCGATGACAAAGTGCTGTCCACACCAGTGCTTTTCGTCAGTAAAACTTTTGTTGGTGAGTGATTCCTCCCACCCCCACCAAACTGTCAAAAGTTTTACTGATGAAAGTGCAGTATAGACAGTTTTAGATTATTGCCAGGGTGGCTTCCAGACTGCCACAAATCCAGAGACCTAGATTTGAGCCCTCTATCTTAGCCATAAAGGGCAGCATGCTGAGCCTCAAAGGCAATGGTGATTTTAAACAAGAAGTGGCAAAGAGTCCTGTGACACCTTAAAGACTAACTAAAGTATTAGAGCATAAGCTTTCGTGGGCTAATACCCACTTCACTGGATGCA
>ML677380.1:17204643-17291161 GCA_007922305.1 Dermatemys mawii
GAAGTGGGTATTAGCCCACGAAAGCTTATGCTCTAATACTTTAGTTAGTCTTTAAGGTGCCACAGGACTCTGTCACTTCTGCAATTCCAGACTAACACAGCTACCCCTCTGATTCTAAATAAATAAAAGTGTTTTCAGTTGCGGGGGGGAAGGGGAGTCGCGCTCAGAGGCTTGCTGCATGAAATGGGTCACCCCTAGTAAATTTTGAAAGCCACTGGCATAATCTGTTTGCCTTGAGCAGACGATCCTGTGGTGCTGGAAATCTGATGCTGCCAGGACAAAACATACTTTTAAATGAGACATGCTGATGCAAACGTGAGGTAGCTAAACTTACGGTGAAGACACGAGCTGTTGCAATGCCATAAACCACAGTTCATCATCAAGATACAAACAACTGTATCTTGTACAGAAGCTTAAAGTATGTGGTTCCTAGAACAATGCTGACACCCTGTCAATGATCAGAGAAGCTGAGACAAAGGTACAGCAATCTTCACGAGGGAGAACAAGATCACCCAAATGACATGACTACTGTGTGTCTCACTAATGGGTTAATATGGGTGTTTTCACCCACCTCTGCAGTGCCGCTCAAAGTGGCTCTTACCTGTCTGATGACTCCCCTCTCCAGCTCCCTTTTCAGTGCTTGCTTTAGAAGATAGCCTCTCCTCTCGAGCTCCAGGGAAGGGTACTTGTGTATAATGTATTTACGTATGGCAACCACTGATGCACCACTCTTTTGAAAGCACGCCTGAAACAGAACCAACAAGTTAGCAAACCACGTGCAATAGAACTACCTCTCCATGGGACCAGAGGAGTAAAAATTAGCTGTCGCATATAGGACAGCACAGTGGCCCAACATGCCAGGGCAGGCTTTGGTTCTACATTGGTTTCAGAATGAAAGAACAGCACTAACAATATCACATCTTTCTACTTTTACAGACTGACTGAACGGCAGACAACATGAAAGTGGTGTGGTAAACAGGTGGACCGCTCTCCTGTCCTGTGTTATGGAATAGCAATTTCTGTTGTAACAGAGTTAGTCACTCCTTACAGCAAAGGAACAACTGTTAATATGTTCCACCCATGTCAGACTGAGTTAATCATTGGTTACTGAAGTAATTGCCAAATTTCTACTCCCAATTTTTTGCCATGATTTTTGAGAGTGAAACTAGCAGGCTAAAAACAGAAACTAAGCTACAAATTCAAATTTTAAAGTTGCTTCTTTCAGAGATTCATGTTTAGAATACCAACTGTTACTTTAAAATATCCTTAAGTATAAGATCTCTTGAGATTATAACAATACTATAATTCTGCTTGTTTTGTAACCCAGCTGTTATCCTAAATCAATTACTTAAAAAAAATAAATCTTATTTTAAAATCAATTAATCGGTAGTTCCAAGGGTTTAACTTGATGAAACTCTGGGAATAAAGTCAATTTGCAGGTCTAGATAGCTTTAGGATGACTGCCCACATGTACAGTCATGTAGCATGGGATGAATTTAACCCACACAGAGCACAGTTATGAGCCTTAGAATCTACACAGTTACCTGCCTCTTAAATAACAGCCAGCAATCTAGGATTTATAGAAACCTAGAGTTTAGAGCATTTCTTCTCTCTTCCTCCAATGGATTTGGACGAAACTTCAGTAGACTGCAGTGGCAGGAGAGGTAGAGTCTTTTGCAACCAAGGCTGGTGGAGCCCAGACTCCCTGCGAAGGGAGTGTGCATTGAATGAGTTCTAAGGGGAAGGTGGCAATGCTACTGCTATAAAAAGGATCTTGGGCCACAGCTAAAAGTGGAGATGCAGTAGACTTAAGACCATTGACATTTCTGGACTTAATTTGCAGTATTTCAATCCATTTTGAGCTTTGAAAGACACACATAGCAAATTGCTATGCCAATCAAAATAAGTCCAGTAGAACACAGCTAGAAACAGAAGCACAGCAGATTGGTTAACTGATGCCAGCTGTCAACCAAAGTCAATGCAACAGTTTCTAATGAATTAAGCAGGAAGAGATACAAAGTCTAGACAGAGAAAAGTTAGTCAAGAGCCCTCTCAGTTACATCACTGACTGAGAAACAAAACTCAAGTGCCAGGAGTCAAGAGTGTAGTAGGAAGAGGACCTCAAACATAAGCCCTTGTATCAGAGGCCTGAGCTAAAATAGTGGTCAAAGCTTTGTTGATATAAGGCAAAGTCAGGCTATGAGTAGGTAGGGCCTGCTCACAGAATCTGGCAAGAACAGAACTGATATTGCAGAAACACACATTCCTAAGAAGCGCTAGACACAGGCCATGCATGCAAACACATTCCAGAAGGGTGGTACCAAAACTCCTTGATATCAACACATTCCCCAAAAGAGAACAGACACATGCTAACCCATCTTGAAGATAAGATCAGGATAACAGCATGATGGATAGAGATATTTTGATCGAACCAACAGGTACACGGTAATGGGTGGTGGTTAGCTACATCACAGGGTTGTATCTAGTTACGTCAGAGAGCAATAACTAGTCACGTCAAGAGGGTAACACGTAACTTGTTTGTATCGGTGTATAAAAGATGCATCTCAGAGAGAAAACGAGGAATACCAGTAGCACCTTAGAGACTAACCAGTTTATTTCAGCATAAGCTTTCGTGGGCTATAGCTCACTTCATCGGATGCATAGAATGGAACAAACAGAAGTAAGATGCATTTACACACACACACACACACACACACACAGAGAGTAAAAAGAAGTTGTATATTACCATACCAATTCTAAGAAGCTGTTAAATTTGGACGGGCCATTATCAGCAGGAGAAAAAAACCCTTTTGTAGTGAAAATTTACACGGCTTCTTATCAATGTCTGACAGTTGATTAGAATCTGTAAAAGAGACTAAACTAGGAAAATGCAATCAATTAGTATAATGACAAAGCCACTCAACGTCCCTGTTTAATCCTTGGTTGACAGTGTCCAATTTGCAAATGAATTCTAATTCATCAGCTTCTCGGAGTCTGTTTTGAAAGTTTTTCTGTTTTAAAATTAACACCTTTAAGTCTTTAATAGAATGGCCAGTGAGACAGAAGCGTTCGCCTATTGGTTTTTGAATGTTATGATTCCTGATGTCAGATTTGTGTCCATTTATTCTTTTGCATGGAGACTGTCTGGTTTGGCCAATGTATATAGCAGAGGGGCATTGCTGGCATATATCACATTGGAAGATGTGCAGGTGAATGAGCCTTGGATGGTGCGGCTGATGTGATTAGGTCCTATGACGGTGTTAGTTGAATGGATGTGTGGACAGAGTTGGCATCCAGCTTTGTTACAAGGATAGGTACCTGGGTTAGTGTTTTTGTTGTGTGGTTGCCGGTGAGTATTTGTTTCAGGTTGGGAGGCTGTCTGTAAGTGAGGACCAGTCTGCCTCTCAAGATCTGAGAGAGTCAGGGATCATCTTTCAGGATAGGTTGTAGGTCTCTGACGATGCATTAGAGAGGTTTAAGTTGGGGGCTGGAGGTACTGGCTAATGGTGTTCTGTTTTTGTCTTTGTTGGGCCTGTCTTGTAGTAGGTGGCTTCTGGGTACTCGTCTGGCTCTGTCAATCTGTTTTTTCACTTCCCCAGGTGGGTATTGTAGTTTTAAGAATGCTTAGAAGAGATCTTGTAGTTGTTTGTCTCTGTCTGAGGGATTGGAGCAAATGTGGTTGTATCTTAGAGCTTGACTGTAGACAATGGATCAAGTAGTGTGTCCTGGATGGAAGCTGGAGGCATGTAGGTAAGTATATCGGTCAGTAGGTTTCCGGTATAGGGTGGTGTGTATGTGACCATCATTTATTAGCACAGTTGTGTCAAGGAAATGGACTGGTTAGTCTCTAAGGTGCTTCAAGTATTCCTCGTTTTCTTTACGGATACAGACTAACACGACTGCTATTCTTAAACATCTCAGAGAGTGTGTCTGTCGTCTTGCCAAGGGGAGAACGGAAAGTCCAGTCATTCACTGAGCCAGTCCTTTGTTACGAGCATACATGGTATTAGTGTACCATGTATTAGTGTACCATTGAGCAAGACATTAGCACCATTTGTCAGCAATAAACCTGACCAAGTTCCTTTGCTGAAAACCGAGTCTGTGGATTTAGTGGGCAGCTCAATCAAATTCGGCTATCTCCACAGAACTGAGACACACAGAGACAGAGAGACACACAGAGAGCGCACACACACATGGCTGACATCTGATCACAAGGAATTTCTGTCACGAAAGTCCAACAGTATACAATATATTACAGTTAATGGCATGACCTCCTACAAAAGGAAGTTTCCTTTTAAAAGTACAGTTTCATTCATGTCTCTACCTGAACACAAGGGCACAACACCACAGCAGGATTTCTGGACCTCCTATTATGATTACTGTCCACTGCCCCACCATCGCAGCAGCATGGTTATGTTAATACGGATAC
This sequence comes from Dermatemys mawii, assembly GCA_007922305.1. NCBI lineage: Eukaryota > Metazoa > Chordata > Testudines > Dermatemydidae > Dermatemys > Dermatemys mawii. Next base: position 17,209,073 of record ML677380.1, read on the forward strand.
GTATCTCTTGCCTTTTCTATGCACTTATAACATGCTCCTTGTAGTAGCTGAGTACCTACTTCTCCATGCCTTAACACATACTAAAGGTGATTTTGCTTATCCATAGTCAGAATTAAGTATATATTAGTCCCAAGACAAGAAACTGAGGATGCAACTGTGAATCTTAACAATCCTGAGAGTCACAATATAATTTTATACCTGACATACAAACAAAGGGAATGAAGTCCTCCACTTGCCTTGATGGCCTCAGTTAAGATAGCATCCATCTTTGGGCGTGAGGAAGCAGCCATCTGTGTTTGCTTCTGTGCTCTAGCTAGTTGGCTAGCAGAAAGGGTTGCCCATGAGGGAATGGTCTTTTTCACTTTCTTCTCCTTTTCTTTAGACTGATCCTTCTCACTTTAGGGGGGGAAAAAAATACAGTAACAGATACTGCCCCAGAAAAGCCCATGGAGCAAAGAGGCAAAACTAGGGGGGGGGGGGGGAAAGAAAAGAAATCTCAAAAGGGTGTTTTGAAAAGGAAGGGCTTTTTTAAAAAAAATATAAGAGGAGGCTAAGTGGATACAGCACTGAGGACTTTATGCTTCAGAATTATATCAATTTAATACAGACTGTGGTAGTTCAGAACAAAGGATAAATCCCAAACCCCTCAAAAGACCAATTCATTTATCGCATAACTAACAGATGTGTTCAATACCAACAAGTACACAAGGAACTAGATATATGCCCTTGTCCCTTCAGCCAGGATTCACACAACTCTAACTCTCCTTTGGACAACACAAGGTTCCAAGACAGAATGGAGGCCCATATCCAGGCCAGGTTTACCTTACAAACTTTTGCGGACATAGCCATGTCAGTCAGGGATGTGACAAACACAGCTGTATTATCAGAAGTCCCTAATATAGATAGGCAGAAATGCAGTTTTATTAGAATAAATAACCACACTGGGAGCACTTTGCCAGTATAGTACTATACCTACACTGTCATAGGGCTCCTCGGCTATACCTCGCCCTGTGTGATGGGCAGTCAGAGTTAGTTAGAAGATAATGCAGAAAGCTTAGCACCCTTACAGCATACTAACATGGCATATGGGCTGTTCAATTAAACTTCTGTAAGGGTGGGTTTAAGTTGGATACTAGGAAAAGCTTTCACTAGTGTGGGTGGTAAAACACTGGAATGGGTTACCTAAGGAGGTGGTGGAATCTCCTTCCTCAGAGGTTTTTAAGATCAGGCTTGATGAAGCCCTGGCTGGGATGACTTAGTTGGGGATTTGACTTTGATGACCTCCTGAGGTCCCTTCCAACCCTGATATTCTATGATTGTCTCTTCCCTGATAAGGCAGAGCCCTAAAGTAACTGTCATAAGAAAGTTACAGGAATATTACCTTATAGCAAATTTAAAACTCTAATTTAGCAGTCTAGCAAAACTGATTTTGAATTGCAGCAAGGATTTATTGGAGTTCACTGGAACGTAGCATAATAGGAAGAATTATTTGCAACCACAAAGTGGGGGAGGGACACCAGTTTGGAGCAACCTCAAGGCTTCTCTTCTTGGGGAAACAGCATCAAGTGCAACAACACACTTAATTCACACCCTAGGAATGTGGTAACAGAACAAGATTCTAACAGTGGAGCCCATTACACAGAATCTCAGAGTAGGACAAGAAACACAGGTTGCCTGAATATTATTCCTACTTATTTACATTTGTGGGATTTGCCCACAGCCCAGCTGAGCTTTGGAATCTTCTAGAAAAAGGAGTGCCTGTTGGGACCACAAGTAAGTATTCTGTGCCCTAGGAGTACACATAGTTCCCATCCTCTTCAGTGCCTTCCTTTTCACAACTATCTGTAGATTATCTGGGTACAGACAGGAATTTGCATGAACGTACATCCCACAGACAGAAATATGCAGAACCATCTCAAAGAAGAATTGCTCATTTCAGGTCAGCAGTCAAGTGACATAAGTATATCCCTTTCCCTGCACCAATGAAAACCCAAAAGATGGAGAATATATTCAATATATTCAGACTAGTAAACTGGTTTACAGAAAACATATGTATTTTCCTGGCAAATCTGGTTTGCAGGGGGAAAAAATTCCACACAAATCATTTCCTGGGAAACGTTATCTGCTACTAGATGAACCCAAGGAATTTGTTCCACCTCAAAACAAAAATACTCAATTTCATATTAAATTTACTTCAAAAACAAGAGCTGAATTTTGGCTTTCATCCTTAATTTTCAATAAAATTTTAGTCATCTTTTTTCACTAAGATCCTTTAGAAGCATTTTTCCAAACTTCCCCTACAATCCCACCCCAGTTCCAGGCACTCAGAAAGGAGTATGCCTTACTCCTTTTTGGTTTCTTCAGAAGACTTTGCTTCTCCCTTCTCACTTTCTGGTTCTTTTGGCTGCTCTGTCTCACTGGATGTAGCAGGTGGAGTTTCATTCTCTTGCTCCTCTCCAGTAGAAGCAGATTCCTCAGAGCTGACTTCTGGGTCTAATAAAGATTTGGAAATACAAAGTCTGTATCCAAAACAAAAAATTATATAGGCACGTCGCGTCTTAGGCGTATTTAACATACGCGATTTCAGCTTTACACAGTCCGCCAAAAGAAAAGGAATTTTTTTTAAAGAACTTCCTGCAGGGGGCACAATTTCGCCTCCCATTGAAGTGAATGGGTTTGGCTATATGCGATTTCCACTTTACACGGTAACTGCAGAACGGAACCCTCGCGCAAGATGCGACATGCCTATACTCTTAAAAAGAGGCACATGGAGAGTTTGTAAACATACCCAAAAGCAGCCATTTCTCCAGATAATCTCTGTGAAAGACTTAAATTATCCATTTAAATTAAACTTCAAATAGTTCTATTAACTTTTTAAAGCTCTTCAGTATGTTGTGATTAGCAGTCAAATGCCAGAGTAAACTTCAAAACAGACATTACATAAAATTCTCAAACTGAATTAAGTCATTTTTTCATTTCAATCCCTGCTCCATCTCCGTTTCCTAGACTATGGAAGTGGTCACTCAAGTGAGATGCCACAGAAGAAGCTACTATCATCTCTATTTAGTGCTAACAGTAGATAAAGTGGAAAGGTTTTTGCCTAGACGGAGATGATCTCTGGCATCCTTACACACCTTTTAATACTGAAGAGATACTGTCTGTTAAAATTTGACAACATTTAGATACATAAAAAAGTATATTGATTTCAAGTTTTCAAAAAACAACCCCATACCCATGAGTTCTTTTGTTTTCAAGAATAGGTTTGAACCAACCAAAGGTTTTAAAACATCAGTTGTTCTTACACTAAACAGTAGTGTTGAACATTTAGGTAACATTTTTAAATTAGTCATGCATGGTTCTAGACAGGGCAGGTGTGGGCAAACTTTTTGGTCCAAAGGCCACATTGGGGTTCCAAAATTGTATGAAGGGCCAGGTAGGGAAGGCAGTGCCTCCCCAAACAGCCTGGCCCTGCCCCCTATCCAACCCCCACCCACTTCCTGCCCCCGACTGCCCCCTTCAGAATTCCCAACCCATCTTGCTCCTTGTCCCCTGACTGCCCCCTCCCAAGACCCACCCCCCGCCACTACCTACCTCCCCAGGACCCCGCCCCCTAGACCCCCCACTCTCTCCCCCGACTGCCCTGCCCACTATTCACTCCCCCGCCTCCTGACAGACCCCCGGGACTCCTATGCCCTATCCAACCCCCCGTTCCCCATCATCTGATCCCACTCCAAACTTCTGCCCCGCCCCCTTCCCACGCCACACTGAGCGGCAGGAGCTCAGGCCCTGCTGGAGCCACACCACTGCAGCGCTGTCCAGGGCCACTCCTGGATGCAGCAAGCTGAGGCTCCGCAAGAGGGAAGGCGGGACAGCAGGGGCAGGAGTTCAGGTGGGCCAGGCAGCACGGTCCCATGGGCTGTAGTTTGCCCACCCCAAGACAGGGCCTTAGAGTTTACAGAATTGTGGGCAACTGCCTTTATTTAACACACAGGGATGAAAACCAAATGTCAGAAACCAACACTCCAAGAAAATGAACGCAAATGATTTGTAGTTGAGTGCATGCCTTATAGGCTAGACAGTCCATCAAATAAAACTCAAAATTAATTATATCTTGACTTTAGTAAAGCTTTTGATACTACTCGCATCACCTTCTCATAAACAAAGGAAAGAAATGCAACCTAGATGGATCTACTATAAGGTGCATGAAAAACTGATTGGAAAACCATTCTCAGAGAGTAATCAACGGTTCACAGGTATAGTGGAAGGGCATAACGAGTGGGGTCCTGGAGGGATCAGTTCTGCTCAATATCTTCATCAACAGTTTAGATAATCACACAGAGAGAATACTTATAAAGTTTGCGGATGATACCAAGCTGGGAGGGGTTGCAAGTGCTTTGGAGGATAGGATTAAAATTCAAAATGATCTGAACTAACTGTAAAAAAAGGTCTGAAGTAAATAGGATGAAATTCAATAAGGACATAACAAATATGTAAAGTACTTCATTTAGAAAAGCGCAATCAGCTGTACACAAACAAAATGGGAAATGATTGCCTAGGAAAGAGTACTGTGGAAAGGGATCTGGGGGGTTTTAGCAAACCATAAGCTAAATATAGAATCACAGAATATTAGGGCTGGAAGAGACCGCAGGAGGTCATCTAGTACAATCCCCTTCTCAAAGCAGGACCAACACCAACTAAATCATCCCAGCCAAGGCTTTGTCAAGCCAGGCCTTAAAAACCTTTAAGGATGAAGATTCCACCACCTCCCTAGGGAATCTATTCCAGTGCTTCACCACCCTCCTAGTGAAATAGTTCCCCCCCCACCCCCCAATAGCCAGCCTAGACTTCCCCCACTGCAACTTGGGACCACTGCTTCTTGTTCTGTCATCTGCCACCACTGAGAACAGCTTAGCTCCATCCTCTGTGGTACCTCCCTTCAGGTAATTGAAAGCTGCTATCAAATCCCCCCCGCACTCTTCTCTTCTGCAGATTAAATAACCCCAGTTCCCTCAGCCTCTCCTTGCAAGTCATGTGTCCCAGTCTCCTAATCATTTTCACTGTCCTCTGCTTGACTCTCTACAATTTGTCTATATCCCTTCTGTAGTGAGAGGACCAAAACTGGACACAATACACCTGGTGTGGCCTCACCAGAGCCGAACAGAGGGGAATAATCATTTCCCTTGATTTGCTGGCAATGCTCCTACTAATACAGCCAAATATGCCATTGGTCTTGGCAACAGGGGTACACTGCTGACTCATATCCAGCTTCTTCTTCACTGTAATCCCCAGGTCCTTTTCTGGGGAACTGCTGCTTAGCTAGTCGGTCGCCAGCTGTAGCGGTGCATGGAATTCTTCCTTCCGAAGTGCAGAATTCTTCATTTGTCCTTGTTGAACCTCATCAGATTTCTTTTGGCACAATCCTCCAATTTGTCTAGGTCACTCTGGACTCTGTCCCTATCCTCCAGCTTATCTACCTCTCCCCACATCTTAGTGTTATCTGCCAACTTGCTGAGGGTGCAATTAATCCCATCATCCAGACTATTAAAAAAAAGATGTTGAACCGAGAAAAACTGTTGTTCTTAACCTCTGAGGATAGGGACAAGAAGCAATAGGCTTAAAAATCAAGGGAGGTTTAGGTTGGACATTAGGAAAAACTTCCTGTCCATCATTGGAGATTTTTAAGAGCAGGTTTGACAAACACCTGTCAGGAATGGTCTGGATAATTCTTAGTCCTGCCATGATTGCAGGGGACTGGACTTGATGACCTCTCGAGGTCCCTTCCAGTCCTATGATTAAACTTCTGGTAAATTCATTATTACAGTTGTCCATTCATTACCTGTTTGGATAGAAAGCCCCTAACCTAACCTAGTTACTCTATGCACTATGGAAAGTGATCATCCCTCTCCCTTTAAGAAGTGTGCTCAAGTGACTTTCTGCTGCACATATTTTTCTTTTAAATTTTGTGAACTGAAAATATCACTTCTAATGCTGCATTTCCTTTTTTTCATGAGAAAGAGGGCAAAAGGAATCAGTGGGATTAACTGAATATGATATCAAATAATCACATTGCCAAGAAATTCAGCAGACGTGATACTATCAGAGATGCTGTGTACAATCTTACGAAGAGGTTGCGTGACAGGGCAATTGCCCCTCACTGGCTGGCAAAGGGTGAATAGCAGCCCTTGGAGCGGCTGCGCAGAACCCAGCCAAGCAGAGAAAGGCTTAGAAGCAACCAATCAGGACCAAGTTTTGGCCCTATAAGAACGGTTGCAGGGTAGAGAGTAACTCAGTCTCTCCCTGGAGACTGAGGGAGAAGGACTGGCAGCTTGTAGAGAGAAATGCCTGGGACAGTGCAGTGCTGGGCAAGGTCAGGGGTGCAAGCAGAGCTCCAGCCTGGCTGGTTTCCAGATGGAATGCAGGAGCTGAGTAGGTGCTGGAGCTATGGGGAAGTGGCCCAGGGAAAGCAGGTATGACAGAGGGGAAGGAGAGTCCCAGCACTGGGGTCCAGAGTAGCAGGCCGCCGAGGGAAGTAGCAAAGGATTACAGTTTGCTCTTGAGCGAGGGGCTGGACTGGGGCTGCAGTTCGCCACTGTGGCAGGAGGCCGGGAAAAGGACTGTCGGTTCCCCCCGGAAGGGGGAAGACAAATGGAATTGGGGCAGAGCTGGAGGGCCATGCCCTGAACAGGATGCCACAGTCTGGGAGTGATCTGGGTCACAGAGCACAACATGTTACACCTTGTTAAACTGCACAGTCCAACACTACAATAGAAAAAAAGCAGAAAAACGTTCAGCTAAGTCAGGGGTAGGCAACCTATGGTAAGTGTGCCAAAGGTGGCACACACACTGATTTTCAGTGGCAATCACGCTGCCTGGCTTCTGGCCACCAGTCCTGGGGCTCTGCATTTCGATTTAATTTTAAATAAGTCTTCTTTACATTTTAGTTGTGTGGGGGGAGGGATAGCTCAGTGGTTTGAGCATTGGCTAGCTAAACCCAGAGTTGTGTGTTCAATCCTTGAGGTGGTCATTTAAGGATCTGGGGCAAAAATTTGTTGGATGATTTAATTGGGGATTGGTCCTGCTTTGAGCAGGGGGTTGGACTAGATGACCTCCGGAGGTCCCTTCCAACCATGATATTCTAGATTTATAGAAAAGAGACCTTTAAAAATATTAAAAAGGTATTTACTGGCACGCAAAACCTTGAATAAGAGTGCAAGGTTCCCTGAGCTAAGTCATTCAGCACCCTGTCTACACACAGTTCATCAGTCTCCCTTCTCAATTTCAAACTGCCTTCCTTCCACTAATGAAAGCCACATCTCTCTACTTTAGCCCTGAACAACCAACAGTCCATGCTTATATGTTCATATAATGCAAGTAAAGCCACAACTATACACTAATCATAACACAAATTTAGTTTGTATGTGTTTTTGTACTGGTGCATGCAAGTATGGTTTCAGACTGAAAATGATGGCTGCAAGACATAAAACTTTTAAGCTACCAAAAAAAAAAAAAAAAAAAAGGGCACATGAATGGGAGTTCTTTGTTAGTGACTGCTCTGAAACGACATAGATATTACCACCAAGGGAGTTATAAAACTGAAGTCTATGTTGTTGCACATATTGGTAACAGTATACAATTATCATTTCATTTTACCTGGCTTGGCCTCCTCGCCTTCAGCAGGTTTGCTTTTGGGAGGAATTTCCCGAGCAGAAGAATTCACAGCACGACGGATCGGCATGGTTTCGTCTTCAACCTTCTTTAAGGAACAGAATAAGGGGGGGGAGGGGAAAAAAAAATAAAAAAATCAAGCATATATGAGAGAGCCTCAGAAAGTTCCTGAAATGGGCCTAAAGCAGAGTATTAGAAACTAGAAGAAGTGTGTGGAGAAATTTTCCAGGCAAGATCTGATGCAATCAGCTTTCTAAACTTACAGGTAAAACTCAAACCAGCTTCTCTGAAGCACATTAGGAGACAAAATTGTTTCACTTTTTTTTATTCAAGTTTACAATTTATGAGAAAGAATATTTTCATTCCAATTCAATTAAATTAGGAGAGCATTTGAGGATTCTGGCAAACTGGACACAACTCAGGGAAATCAGGGCGGGGAGAGGAAGAAGCATGCCTACAGGGTTTTAATCAGTCTCCCAACCGAGTTTCCTACAAGCAGGGGAGGAAGAGTATAAAGCAACCCTCAGAAGGGCTGGAAGTCAAGGACTGATCCAAGGGCAAGCTTGGAGAATGGGTCAGACCCTACCTCACTTAACTTGTCCGTGTGGCTCAGCTGAGCTCCCGTTAACAATGGAAGCGCCTTATGATGTAAGGGTTCAGCTTCAGACAGATCAGTCGCCATTTAAATTAATTTCTAGCCCCAAGTGCAGGTAACACTGTGGAGCCCCAGGTTTTAACCACAAAGATTTTTCCTAATGGTTTTCACAATGCAGTGAGGAGTCAACCTAAAGTACAGAAAAGATCTGGTATGATTAACAAAAAACAACCACTTCCATTAAAGATGTTTTTAAAAAAGAAAAAGGATAAATGACTGTTTATATCAACATGACTGACAGTATATAATTCATATTCAATAATGATGCCACAACATCACCACACATACTATTATACACAGCTAGGACAAAGGCGAAAGCCATAGCAGCAGTCTGTTCTGTTAATGCACATTCTAAGGGAAAAGGAGACCACAAAGGAACAAGATAGAACCACCACAATACACTATACCTAAAGCACCAGCTGGCAAAAAGGTAAAACTTCAAGGTAACAGGGATACCAATCACTTAGGCTAAAGCAGGACTTGAAAAAATTGCCCAGTATCTACTAACCCAAGAATGAAGTCTATTAGACAGGCAGAAACATACCAGTGACCCAAACTATACCCTTCTTAAGCCACACTGCTTAACATTTAGAAAGAATAAAAGAGGCTTGCAAACAACTCAATTTACTGGGAAGAGAATATACATTGATTTATTGGTGGCTATAACCCACTATAAATTAATGATTGGCAGCAGGATTCCCTCTAATGTTCACGTGCATGTGTAATGAACATCTGTTCAAGCATAAGTTTAAGAGCCAATGACCATAGTCTCTCCTACACCTTCATCTTTTCCAGATCTGTATTTACTCATTATCTCCCTCATTTCATACCTCGCAATTATCAATTTCCCTCCAACACACAGTCCCATTCTCTCTCTGTGCTATGGATAATCTAATTTTCTTCCCACCACTACAAGAGCGAATTATTTTAACTTCTCCATTTCCCTCTTCCCCCCACCCCCATCTCCTTTAAGAATACTCAAACCAACAAACAACAAAACAAGGGCTGAACCTCTCTTCCACTTATAGTTGTTAAAGGAGCGGTAACTCTTAGGCCTCTGTTTTCCCTTCACGTCTAGAGAAATAGTCATTGGCATCCTAGCCCCACTCAGCCCATTTTCTATTTATGCTAGCACGTAGGTTTCTCCATGTCCTGACTAGAAGATAAAAGTAAAACTGTGTGTAGTAATGGCTTAACAGACACGTCTCCTGCCCAAGAGTTTTGTACCACTCCAATGGACAGACTATGCTCTCACCCTTTTTTTTGTAACTTCTCATTACCACTCAAGGCCTTCTAATGAAATCCACAATGAATATCCTAGACTATGGGTGGGCAAACTTTCTGGCCCAAGGGCCACATCTGGGTGGGGAAACTGAACGCAGGACCATGTAGGGCTGCAGCAGGGGGTTGGGGTGCAGGAGGGCATGTGGGGTGCGGGCTGGGGTGCAGTGTGCAGGAAGGGGCTCAGGACAGGGGGTTGGGGTGCAGACTCTGGCCCAGCGCTGCTTGCCTCAAGTGGCTCTGGGGTGGCAGCGCTGCACAGCAAGGCTAAGGCAGGCTCCCTGCCTCGGACCCTTACTGCTCCCAGAAGTGGCCAGCATGTCTGGCAGTGGCTCCTGGGGATGATAGGGGGAGGTGGCTCCATCACGCATGGCTCTTGCCTGTGAATACCACCCACAAAGCTTCCATTGGCCATGGCTCCTTGTTCCCAATCAATGGGAGCTGCGGGGAGTGGTGCCTGCAGGTGAGGGCAGCGCACAGAGAGCTGAGCTCCCCTCCTCCCCGGCACTATGTCCCTGAGGCCCCTGCTGGCCACTTCTGGGAGTGACACAGGGCGAGGGCAGACAGGGAGCCAGCCTTAGCCCCGCTGCATCAAAGAGCTAGCAATCCCATGAGCTGACTTGAAAGCCCTGATGGGCCAGATTCGGCCCACGGGCTGTAGTTTGCCCTCCAATCCTAGACGATTAAAAGGATTCTCTCTGTCACTAGAATAGAGTTCTGCCTCCATCACATTCCCAAGCAACTCAACCTGGGTCTTCCACACAGGTTACTCTGAGAGGATTCTGTGCCAAAAAATTAAAAATTCTGCAAGTTGTCAATAAATGCCATGTTGGAGCCTCTGCAATGGGGAGCACAGGCCACTGGCTGCACGAAGATGGAAGATCACCCTGTAGCCCTCCCACCTCCAGGGCACGGACCCCACAGTGAGGTTGCACCCGACTCCGACACAGCACGAGGCCTAGGCCTGCCGCAAAAACACCCTAGGGCCCTGCCTTTCTGCGCCAGGTGTGGGACAGGCAGGCTCAACCAGGCAAGATCCAAGTATGGAGGGGACCTGGATGCACAGAAGTTTGTTGTGGGGCGGGGGGGAAGGGGAGGGGGCTTCCCAGGTGCAGGGGAAATGGGACTCTGCATGGGCTTCCAGGTGAAGGTGGCTGGAGCTCAAACAGAGGAGTCTGGGTGCAGTAAGTTGGGGGTCAGTAGTATGGGGCAGTCTAGATGTGGGGGCTTAGGGTAGTGCATTAAGGTGGGGGTTTGAGTGCAGGGAGCACAGTGCAGGTGCAGGGATGGGGGTTTAGAGGCAGGGGTCTGGGTTCAGTGGGGTGCAGCTCAGGTATAGGGAGGACTAGGGGGTTCTGGATGTACTGGGTGAGGCTTGGAAGAAGTGTCTGGGTATGGAAGGTCCAGATGCAAGGGGCTTGAGTGGATGGGGGAGCAGGTCCCCGTACAGTGATCCCTCCACCCAACATCTGAGGTGTGATGGAGGTAATAAGTAGGGGGAAGATGCAGAGCTTCCTGCTGCTGGGGAAGGTTTCTGGGGGTGGGTCTGACAGCCCTAGCCACTCCTTGCAGGGAAAGGAGTGGCTAGGGCTGTCCTCTCTTGCCTCCAGCCCAGCCAGGACTAGCAGCTGATCCTGACTCAGGGTAGGAGCCACTAGCTGGGGTGCCCCCAGCCCTACAGTGATTTACCTCTCTGATGGCTGCCTGGAATGATGTACCTGTGCTACTAGAGAGTAGTACATGACTCTCGGAGCTCCCCTTTGCTTCCCTGTCAAAGTAATTTTTCTCAGGGAAGCAAAGAAATCTGCAGGGGACATGAATTCTGTGCCGTATTCCCCCAGAAGTAACAGATACACAGAGCAATAAAGCAAACATTCATATGCACAAAAATGGTGGCAGTTGGGTGGGGGGAGACTTGAGAGGAACATGTAATATTAGGAAATGATGATTTCTGAAGACAGAATACAGACAATTAGGTTCAAGCTTAACAAGAAATGACCTTCCATTCAGAATTTAGTGGATAAAATTTAGCCCTGGTACAAGGGAGTGTAATGCTGATTTAGGGCTGAGCAAGGCTAAGAGTATCTCCAATTCAACTTTAGGGCCACTAAAGAGAGGCAGTAAGATAACTGGAACAATTCCCAGATGAACCAAGCAAGCAGCATTTCAAACAGGAGACATACCATGAGACATTTCTTTAACAGACAGCCTGCAAAAGGCAGGCATTTATGATGGTTAAATACAATTTATTCACTTCCTCTACAATGTAAACCTCAGTTGATGCTCTTTAGGCCAAGTTTTATTAAAAGAGTTTAAGTATCATTTAAAAGTGTTGTGGTCTCTACACTCATGGAAGTGAATGAAGTAGACTAGGTTTGGTGTCTCCCTCCCCCACATGGTAAAAAGCTAAGCTCATGAAGTGCTGCATTCTAAACACCAAAGATGAAGGGAAAAAAGGAACTTTCCTGGGTCATCCCACTCTTCTTCTGGAATTTCAATACATCACTAAGCCATTTGCCCTACATCCAGCACTTCAATTTCATTTCTGTCTGGGGTGGGAGGCCCCATTAAATGTTGGTGGGGGAGAAAGAGAGAGAACCCCTAATGAAATTTTGGAATCTATTTCTGAGTCTTTCAGTTGTTAATCCACTTCCTATAAATCATCAGTACCTTTGGCTACCAAAGAATTCCTACAGTCTTTTGGCTACTATTCATTACTCAATAGGCAGTTCAAAGAAACTAGATGCTTTAGTTAAGGTGGTAGATTGTTTCTTTGCTGCCTCACCCCTAATGTTCTTTCAATCTGAACTTTGTTTATTTTTTGTTCTCTATTCTGAAAAAAGTCACTCCCCAACTGCTGTCTAGGAATGAAACTTAAGGAACGTTAGTTGTTCCAGCTGGTACAGTATCCTAATTTCTCCATTAAACATAAGTTTAGAGTGAAACTGACATTAATTCTGTCAATTTCACTCTACTCCTGTCATACAGATGCTCCTACAAAAATGCAAAATGCAGGGAGAATGGAAAAAAAGTGAAAGACCCCCGCACCACCAATCCTCTGCTGAATTTGAAGTCCTGATAGTTGGAGAAGACAAGGTCACAAGTGCTTCTGGTCCTCTGAAGTCGAAGTTCAAGGCGTGCCAGCTAGAATCATCTGGGCATATCCTACCTAATCAATTCCATGCTACAGTAAGAGCTGTGGGCACTGGTGGCACTTTAAATTGTGTGCTAGAGGGAGAGAGCAGAAGAGACTAGCCTGCAGCAGACTGAAATGTGTTGATCTAAGTTTTTGAACTTAATAAAAGAGTAGGAGCAGGGGTGTAATTTAATGGACTAGTGATATACTGGAGATCAGACTAGATGTGATGGTCCCTTCCACTCAAATACGAAAAAACAGTCCACTCTTAACAAATGTATCTGCCTGCCCGAGGAATCAGACTAAAGATTGATTTCTACATGCGGGGAGGAAGGACCAACCAAAACATCACTTTCTGGATTGAGCATGAGAGATGGCAGCTGATGAAATGGTCTAAATCAGTTTATCAAAAAGCACTGAAGCAAAGCGATCAGTAAAAAACATTTCCATCAATATTCATGCAAGGCCAGACCAGGTGAAAAGAAAGCAGACACTCCAATCTGTCTGTGGTCTTCAAAAGAATTTTGCAGACCACAGACAGAAACCTTCATACAGTACTAAAAATGAAATATTTCTGCACCGACATTAAGGATTGGCTATGAACAAGAATACTGCTTCCAATTAAACTGCAGGTGGATTTAGAGGCTAAAAGTCAATTTACCCAAAATGAATTTGACCAATATACCCAAACTCCTTGCACTGAGTACCAAAGGATCTTTAATGGTCAGGAGTGTTTAGAAGAGCTTCAGTGACAGAGATATTCCTATCATTGCAAGAGTAATTTGGAAAGCAGTAATTGTTTTATATTTAAGAGAATATTATCAAAACAGTGATGTAGGTTAGAACAAGAAACACAAGTCACCACTCAAAAAGGTTACAAGGTAATTTTTGTTAGTCTGATCAACTACCAGCAAAATCTCAGATCCCTCCTAGACATACCAGTATGATTTAACAAAACAGATATTAAAAGTGAGATTTCTAAAAATTGCTTTGGAAATGCATATAATTTTACATACCTAGAGCTACTATTCATTCACTTAGGTTATGCATAAGAAAGGGCACATGGCTCAGCCCAGTGGCCCACGTAGTCCAGTATCCTCCGAGTGATCAGTACTAGATTGTTTAGTGCAGCAGTCTTCAAAGTTTTTCTCCGCGGCCCCTTTTCATGGAGGAAAAACTTGCATGGCCCCTGGGGGTATGTCCGCTGAAATGCCGCTGCAGAAAGTGGGAGTTTCCACTTTCCATGGCAGCATTTCAGTGGGATAAAAACAGACCGCCCGGGAGTTCAGCGGTCTCCCGGGCGGGATTGGCAGTGGCGCCAGGGTCTCGCGCACCCCACTTTGAAGTGCAAGAAGCTGCAGTGAAGTTGTGAAAAACTTTATCTATAGAGAAGTTCCTGCCTAACTTCTGTCAGTTGTCTGCTTATGTTCTGAACATAACATGAAGGTTTGTATCCTGGTGCATGTATGTTTTATATACATATAAAATAAAATTGTCTCTTAGTTGTGGATGTTCTCATTCAAAAACCTAACTAACTGTTTTTGAATCCGAAGTTCCATAGGTTAATTATGTATTGTATAAAAGAATTTCTTTGTACATCTTAAACATCTTGCCGCCTTTCAATGTCATTGATATCCCATTGTTTTATAAGTGTAAATAAGAGTACCCAATTTACTTCTCTATTCCATTTATTTTATGGACCTATCACGCCCTCTTATTTCATTCCTCTCTAACCTAAGATGTTTGCAAGTCTTTTCACTGTCCTTATGTGAAATCTCTCTGTATCTCTAGTTTCCCCTTACTAAAACATTTCCATCTCTGCTAGAAAAGAAAGGAGGGAGTAAAGGTATGTGGAGGATGCTCTTCCTACATAAACCCTGTGAGAAGCTCACAGAAGCCAGGTGTAACAATACCTTTCGTTGGTGAAAACATAGCAAGCATTATTAGAAGACTTACATGAATGATCAGTCCTTAAACATACTTTCAGTTCCAAGCAGTGACCCCAAATTGATAGCTAATAAATGTGGGCAAGATGACAGAAGCGGCAAGTAAGGGAGGAAGTTCAGTTATTGTACATAATTTTTTGGACAAGACAATCCTGAAGGAGAAATCATTACCACGTTGCATGACAAGAATTAGGGCTATTGGCAATCTGTTTCATCAACCTGACTGCACACCAGAGCCCACTCCTTCATCAGCAGCACTACAATGACAGCATGGCCAGTGGCAAACACAGTGGCCATATTGGAGTGCATGGGATGTATTGGTTGTGACGATGCCTCCTGCATAGCACTCTTTGGTGGTTATGACGGGGCAGCGGCCCCACCGGCACTGGACCCAGTACTGGAAGTCCGTTCTGAGCAGGGTGATGAGACTGTGGACGTGAGCTGAACTGGACCTCCATACCAGAGGAGCCACCTTCCGGAAACCAGGGAGGACGTATCAACGCCTGAGTTTGTTTGCTGGTCATAGCTACCTATGACTGTTGCCCAGGTGTAACTGAATGGTAACTGCAGTATGGAGAACTGTGCTGGTGCTGGGGGAACCAGTACCAGGATGAGGAATGTTTCCATCATGTTGGTAATTGGAACCAACACCTAGAGGACAACCGTTAATTCAGCAAGTGGTGCTGGGAATAGAACAGGAAGCATCAGTCCTGTGGTGGAGAGTAGCACCATGGGAATCTGGAAGCTCACCTGGGCAACTGGCGACACGACTGGGCTCTGCTCCACAATTCCTTACACGGCAACCAAGATAGATGCCGTCTGTCTGGCGACTGATGTTGGTCCCCTCTTCCCTGAAAGGTCTCAACAGTGGGCTTACCTTCTTAGGGAGCCTTAGCCAGGTCCTGCAGCACTGGTGTTATCGTGGAAACAGCTGAAGACCTGTGTTCTCTCTGCACAGTGGGAGCCTGGGCTGAGGAAGGTGCAGACAGGCATGCAGGTCCCAAACTGCTCCCAAGAGTCAGTGGTGGACTGGGTGCCCCAACCAGGGAGGTATGATCACGTGGCTCTGGAGCAGTCTGGTAGGCAGTCCCGGGTCTCTTGATAGAAGACACCTGGGCTTTCTTGCTCAGTTCCAGAGAGTGCTTCCTGGCCGCCGCCTCCGACACCAGCGACAGCGAACTGGGCCAGGAGTAGGGTGTCTGCGGTGCACGGAGGCCAAAGCACTCCATGCACAGTGCATCTCAGAAGCCAGGTGGAGGGCTGACTCCATCAAGAGAGCCCTGACATGGATGGATGTAAAGGGAAATCATGTCTTACTAATCTATTAGAGTTCTTTGAAGGGGTCAATAAACATGTGGACAAGGGGGATCCAGTGGACATAATGTACTTAGATTTCCAGAAAGCCTTTGACAAGGTCCTTCACCAAGGGCTCTTACGTAAATTAAGTTGCCATGGGATAAGAGGGAAGAGCCTTTCATGGACTGAGAACTGGTTAAAAGACAGGGAACAAAGGGTAGGAATAAATGGCAAATTTTCAGAATGGAGGTGGTAACTAGTGGTGTTCCCCAAGGGTCAGTCCTAGGACCAATCCTATTCAACTTATTCATCAATGATTTGGAGGAAGGGGTAAATAGTGAGGTGGCAAAGTTTGCAGATGTTACTAAACTGCTCAAAATAGTTAAGACCCAAGCAGACTGTGAAGAACTTCGAAGAGATCTCACAAAACTAAACGATTGGGCAACAAAATGGCAAATGAAATTTAATGTGGATAAAAGTAATGCACATTGGGAAAAATAACCCCGACTATACTGTGACGGAGTCAGACCAGAAGGATATAGGAGAGTGCTGGAAGGCAGGTATATCAGCCTCAGGATGTACAGGTCCTTGTTCCCTGGATAGCCAAACAAAGGCTACTCCAGACCAGTCAAGACACCTGGGGCCAATTAAGAACCTTCTAGAAAGGAGTAGAAACAGTTAGCCTAATTGGGACACCTGAAGCCAATCAGGGACTGGCTGAAACCAGATAAAAACCTCCCAGTTAGTCAGGAGGGCTGTGGGTGTCAGGAGCTGTGGAAGGAAGTTATGCTGTTGGTGAGACTGAGTGTTGGACAACATATCATACTGAAGGAAGGAGGCCCTGAGGTAAGGGTGAAGTGGAGTTTGAAGAAGCGGGGACTGCTGTGGGGAAGTAGCCCAGGGAATTGTATTGTGTTTGTGCCTAAAGGTCAGCCATTTTAGCTGATACTATTAGGGTCCCTGGGCTGGAGTCCGGAGTAGAGGGCGGGCCTGGGCTCCCCCCTTTTCCATCTTCCATACTGGCCTGTGATGAAGGTAACTCACTAGGCGGTGACTCTTGCCAATTATACTGAGAAAGGGAGGTCACTCTGGGGCCTAGATGAGTTTCTGAGGCCCCTAAATCTGCCAGGACGCGCAGGACCCACAAGTACAGACTTGGAGCTTTGTCACAATACATACAATATGATGGGGGCTGATTTAGCTACCACTAACCAGGAAAAAGATCTTGGAGTCATCGTGGATAGTTCTCTGAAGACATCCATGCAGTGTGCAGAGGCAGTCAAAAAAGCAAACAGGATGTTAGGAATCATTAAAAAAAGGGATAGAGAATAAGACAGAGAATATCTTATTGCCCTTATACAAATCCATGGTGCGCCCACATCTTGAGACCACATTTATATACAGTATTCCTCATCTCAAAAAGGATATACTGGCATTAGAAAAGGTTCAGAGAAGGGCAACTAAAATGATTAGGGGATTGGAACGGGTCCTGTATGAGGAGAGATTAAAGAGGCTAGGACTTTTCAGCTTGGAAAAGAGGAGACTAAGGGGGGATATGATAGAGGTATATAAAATTTGAGTGGTGTGGAGGAAGTGAATAAGAAAAAGTTATTTATTTGTTCCCATAATAGAAGAACTAAGGGCCACCCAATGAAATTAGTGGGCAGCAAGTTTAAGAGAAATAAAAGGAAGTTCTTCTCCACACAGCGCACTGTCAACCTGTGGAACTCCTTGCCTGAGGAGGCTGTGAAGGCTAGGACTATAATAGGGTTTAAAAGAGAACTGGATGAATTCATGGAGGTTAAGTCCATAAATGGCTATTAGCCAGACTGGGTAAGGAACGGTGTCCCTAGCCTCTGTTTGTCAGAGGGGGGTGATGGATGGCAGGAGAGAGATCACTGGATCTTTACCTGTTAGGTTCACTCACTCTGGGGCACCTGGCATTGGCTGCTGTCGGTAGACAGGATACTGGGCTAGATAGACCTTTGGTCTGACCCAGTATGGCCTCTCTTAAGTTTATGTTCTTATGTTCCTTCTGGGTGCATAATCAAACATTTTTGCAGATCTTGCACTGCTCCTGAATGTCGATTCCCTCAGGCACTTAAGGCAGCTGCTGTGGGGGTCATACACAGGCATAGGCTTGCTGCACTCTGAGCAGGGCTTGAACCTGGGACATGCCCCTCTCGGGTCAACTATTCACCAACTACTTAAGACCAACAAAGTGAACTATATACAATAGCCTTAAGGCCCGAAGTTCAAAATAGTAGACAACTGCTAGCTCTTGCAAAGCAAGAGAGGTACTCCAACTGACTGCCATCACTGGTAAGAAGGAACTGAGGGGTCCTAGGACCAGTGATGCCAGATATACCATGCCATGAGCTTAGCTCTCCAGAGGGTGCCGCAGCCAGATTTTTGGAAAAATCTCCAAAAGCCACACTCGAGCACGCGCACACCTAGAATGGAATCAACATGAGCAAGCACTTGAAGGATACAAAAATACTACAGAGGGAGTTTTGTTATAAATCTGAGTGATAGAGCACTGAAATGAAAATGTAACCGAAATTGGACATCTCTCTCAATGGCATTAACAGCAATAGTAACTAAAATCAGGACACAACAGTTAAATGCTACATATGTGATTACACATAGGCTACATCTTCACTGCAAAAGAGTTGTTTGCGTACCCTGACATTGCTAACCCAAGGATGCTCTCGATTTATGGTCACAATAGAGATAAGACACAGATAACCTCAACTAACTTTATGAAGTTTGTGCCTTGTCTCTAGTAGTCTTTTACATAAGAACATAGGACTAGAAAGGATCTCCCTGGATCACTGAGTCCAAGAGAACTCTCTCAATGTTAACTCCCCCACCCCCAAACTCCCCTCAAAAACACGATAAACTCCAGTTTCTCGCTTTCCATCCACCATCTAATCTTCTACATTCTATAGAAGCAGCTCAGCAACAGATCACTAGAGCCCTGCATGGATACAAAATTTGTATCTGCATCCGATCCACAAACATGGCCCAGATATTTGCATCCCCGGGTGCAGATATCTGTGAATATAACACAGATATCTGCAGATTCGCTGGGCTTTACAGATCACTTCTACAGGATGAGAAGATAGCTCATCAGAACCTAATTGGTGTTATCCATTATTTCTTATTTGATGACCAGAGCCAGGTACCACAGCATTTAACCTTTTTGGCCCTCTCCATGCTAGGGAATGCCAGTGATTAAAATAATTTCCAAACATGCTTATACAGTACATTATATACAATTCTGTTACAGGTAATATTATAACTGTGCTAGAACTCTAAAGAATTAGCATAGAGCAGAAGTTTCTGCTTGCATGGCTGTTTAAACATAACATGATTGTTATTTTTTTGTCCTCTGCATTGGAGCACAAAACCATGATACCTACAACCTCTGTTAGGAAACTGTTCTTAAACAGTTTCAGCTATGGTTCACGACCTAGATTCCTAATCTCTGCTACTGCTGAAGACTTTTGGAGGGCACAATATCCTGAGTTCAAAAGTCAGTGTGTCAACTTGAAGTTTATTGTAGGTTTGGGTTAGAAGCTTAAAGCTATAACAGAAAAATCGTTATGGAAAACATTTGCAGAAGTTATGGGCAAAATACAGAATTCAGATATCACTCAAAACTTTGATATACTGCTGACCTGACACTTGAAGGGAGGCTTATGCTTCACATGTTACGTATGAGGAAGAGAGGTTTACAAGTGATAAATATGACTGTTTAAATTCATGCTAACTACATAACATTTAGGTTTTTTTAATATTAAAAAAAATAGTGGATTATGTCCAGAACACACAAACAGCTGAAATATTTGTTGGTTCTTTAATTTAAAGAAACTTTTTTACTTATATTTTCTCTCTCAAAAGGTTATAAGAGGACATCTTAGGTCACTTGTAAACAGACAATAAGACATTCTCAGACCCAAACATTATAGTTTTAATCAAAAAGGAAAATGTGAAAAAAACGATACCCTAAAGCAAGGGTAGGCAACCTATGACATGCATGCCAAAGGCAGTACATGAGCTGATTTTCAGTGGCACTCACACTGCCTGAGTACTGGCCAGCGGTCCGGGAGGCTCTGCATTTTAATTTAATTTTAAATGAAACTTCTTAAACATTTTAAAAACCTTATTTACCTTATATACAACAATAGTTTAGCTCTATATTATAGACTTATAGAAAGAGACCTCTAAAAAGGGTAAAATGTGTTACTGGCACGCAAAACCTTAAAATTAGAGTGAATAAATGAAGACTCGGCACCCCACTTCTGAAAAGTCGCTGACCCCTGCCCTAAAGACTGAAGCAGCTCCCATCTTTGTCTGAATTATGAAAAAAACCCTAACTGCATTTTCCTGAGTTGCACTCAATGGTTATAAACTTAGGAATAACTTAAAAATAATTGAGAAATTGTAAAAGTCAGAGTATACATCTACAGTGTACTCTCACTCGGTTTTCTCCATGGAAAGACAGAACTTGGGGTGGGAAGAGAGTTATGTCTTATGCATCTTTGATTTACTGAGACCTTCCACTTTATTCTCCAATACCCTTGGACTATATCTTGTAATAGTCATCGTTCTGGTGGAAGAGAACTGGATAGCTCTCCCTTTACAGTTCATTAGTGAATGGAGAAGTTAAACAGATCAAAATAGGTGATGTAGTAGCAATATCCAACTCAGTCACGGTTCTCTGCATGAACAGGGACAACTTGGGTAGCAAGAAATTGTTAAGCCTGAGATGTTAGTGAACAACAGTATCACTACGTGCTATCCAATTGTTAAGGAATAGGGCCCTACCAAATTCATTCCATTTTGGTCAATTTCAGTTATAGGATTTTAAAAATCGTAAATTTCATGATTTCAACTATTTAAAGCTGAAATTTCATCTTGTAATTGTAGTGGTCCCAACTCCAAAAGGAGTGTGCATGTGGGGGTGCCGCAAGGATATTTCGGGTGGTGGGTGGGGATTGTAGTAATGCTACATTTAGTTCTTCACTTCTGCTGGCAGTAGTGCTGCCTTCAGAGCTGGGCAAGTTAGGATGGCATGTATGGTATTTCCACCCTTACTTCTGGGCTGTTGTCTGCAGAGCTGAGCCATCAGTCAGCAGCCGCCACTCCCTGGCCAGTCAGCTCTGAAGGCAGCAGTGCAGAAGTAAGGGTGGCAGGGTATCATATTGCCACGCTAACTACTGTGCTGCTGTTGGTGGGACATTGCCATCAGAGGGGGCAGCTGGGGAATGGCAGCTGTTGGCTAGATGCCCAGCTCTGAAGGCAATGAAGTAGTAAGGGGGGGCAATACTGTAACCCCCCCCAAAAAAAGAACTTGTGACATCCCCACGACAATTCTCTTTGGGTCAGGACCCCCATTTTGTGAAATACTGGTCTCCCTAATGAAACCTGTCTGGTATAGGGTAAAAACACACAAGACTAGAATTCACAGTGCATGATGTGTTTTTCATGGCCATGAATCTGGTAGGGCCCTATTTAAAAACCTCAATATTTAAGTATCTTCTTCCATACAATAAAGATATCTGCTTACCAAAGGATTTTTTTTTTGTGTTAGAAGACAGGGAAAATGATGAAAACACTGAGTATTTTTAGTAAAATTAACTAAAATACAACATACCTAGAGAGTCACAAAATTGGGTATGTTTTCTTAAGTCTGCTATGAGTGATAACTCACATGCTTGTTAACTGCTAAAATTCATTCCAGGTTAAGTGAATACACAAACTTGCACGTGAAATGCTGATATAGGTGAGCTGAGAGTCACAGAGCAGAGATAACACCCAGCCATCTGAATATCTCCTCCCTCACCATACGATAAGCAGGCCTCCATAATCTATAATTTACAGATTTGTCACCAATGAGCAGTTATCACACAGAAAATTTGTTTCTGAGCAGGGTCAACTGTGACTGAGTTTGTGTTCCCAAACTGCAGATGTAGAGAAGGCCAAGAACAGTCAATAGATTCCCAGTTGATGTAAACTGGCATTGCTTTTAAATTAGCTGGTGCAAACTGACATAGTTCCAGTTAAGAATGTGTTCACTATTCTATTCTTTTCTACAAGAACATACACAAGGTTCCAACCAGGAACACAGTCCAGAGGAGCGGACAGGCTAACAAATCCAGAATGCTTCCATTTTGGAACAGCCCAGGTTTTTCTGGCTATAAAATTTACAGCCTCCATTGCATTTTAGGTGGGAGAGGAGAGAAGATAAAGGCTTTGATTTTGAAATCTCACAAAAGAAAAGTTTTTTTCCCCCCAAGGAGATGGGAAAATGCACAGAGGAATGGTGCCTTGTATTATAGGATTTGAACCATAGCTCCTAACCCCTTCTCTAAACACATTCCGACGTGGATGAAGGCTTTTCTTTTGGAAACACAAATCATGAGATGCCTCCCTCCTCCCAGTGCAGATTTGGGCCAATGCTCAAGAAACCATCTGAACAGTGGCAATCAAGACAGCTACCATCTGATTTAAAACCTCCTTTTATTGGAAAAAGATTGTGGTGAAAATGGTGTTAAGAAACTTCCTAAGCCCGCATCAGTTCTATTTAGGACTTTTGACAGAAAAGCTACAGATATTTTGGTGGCTGTGCTACCCCAAGCAATTACACTTTCACAGAGTCCATGCTGATTTTGTTAGATCTGTCAGTAACATCAGATAGGATCAACCTTAGAGAGAAGGTGGATGAAATATTATTGGACCAATCTTTACCAGTGAGAGAGACAAGCTTTTAAGCTTACATGGAAGTCTTCTTCAGGTCTGGGAAAGTTTTAAAGATTAGCAGCAGTGCTAGTCTGTATCCGTAAATAAGACTAGAAATACTTGTGGCACCTTAGAGACTCACTTGTTTATTTCAGCATAAGCTTTCGTGGGCTACAGCCCACTTCATCAGATGCATAGAATGAAACAGAAGTAAGATGCATTTATATACACAGAGAGGAAAAAAAGTTGTGCATTACCATACCAATTCTAAGAGGCTGTTTAATTTGGATGAGCCATTATCAGCAGGAGAAAAAAACCTTCTGTCTGACAGGTGATAAGAACCTTTGAAGGGAACTTAATTAGGGAAATGTATTCAATTAGTGTAATGTCAAAGCCATTCACAATCTCTGTTTAGCCCTTGGTTGATAGTGTCCAATTTGAAAATTAATTCTAGTTCCTCAGCTTCTCGTTGGAGTATGTACTGAAAACAGTTTGGCCAGTTGTGTACCCAGAAGTCTCCTGCTGCAAGACAAGCCCAAGAAAGAAAACAGAACACCACTGGCCATTACCTACAGTCCTCAGTTAAAACCTCTCCAATGCATCATCAGTGATCTACAACCCACCCTGGACAATGATCCCTCACTTTCACAGGCCTCGGGAGGCAGGCCAGTCCTTGCATACAGACAACCCACCAACTTCAAGCATATTCTCACCAGCCACAGCACACCACGCCATAATAACTCTAACTCAGGAACCAATCCATGCAACAAACCTCAATGCCAACTTTGCCCACGTATCTACACCAGCAACACCATCACAGGACCTAACCAGATCAGCCACACCATCACTGGTTCATTCACCTGCACATCTACCAATGTAATATGTGTCATCATGTGCCAGCAATGTCCCTTTGCTATGCACATTGGCCAAACTGGACAGTCCCTACAAAAAAGGATATATGGACACAAATTAGATTATTGGGAATGGCAATATACAAAAACCTGTAAGAGAACACTTCAATCGCCCTGGACACACAACAACAGATTTAAAGGTCACCATTCTGCAGCAAAAAACCTTCAAGACCAGACTTCAAAGAGAAACTGTGGAGCTGCAATTAATTTGCAAATTTGATACTATCAGCTCAGGATTGAACAAAGACTATGAATGGCTAGCTAACTAACAAAGCAGTTTCTTCTCTCTCGGTGTTCACACCTCCAGATCAGCTGCTAGAAGAGGACCTCATCCTCCCTGATTAGAGATAACAAGCTGGTTCATCCTGATTGAACTAACTTTGTTACCTCTAACCTGGCCCTTGCCTCTTATTTAGGCCATGGTTACACTTGCAGGTTTATAGCGGTATTGGTTATAGCTGTTCTCATATACAGCTATAGGGATAGCGCTATAGCGTGGCCACACTGACACCCGCCAGCGGTATAGCGTGGCCACATTTGCGGCACTTCAGATGGCCTTTGGAGCAGCGCATTAGGGCAGGTATCCCAGCATTCAGCTGGGTGCAACGTGCTTTTCAAACGAGGAGGGTGAGGAGGGACGTGTTATGTGTATGGAGAGGGAGAGAGCGAGTGGTTTTTCCGTCCTTCTGAGAACCTGTCAGCGCGTGTCCATTCACAGAGGGCTTTGTTTTCACACAGGCTCCCTCCTTAAACGTTTGCATTGCTTATCTACCGAGTTAAGAGAGAAACGCTGAAAAGGTATTTCCACATTTCTCTAGCTGAGTTCAAAAGAAAGGAAAGAGAGGTCAATTGCCTTAAACGGCTCCAGGTATCTGAAGAGATCACTTGTAGCGAAGTGGGTGTCCACATTCTCGCTGTAGCGCTACAGCCCTTATTCCCCGTGCGGAGGTGGATTACCAGGAGTGCTATAACTCTGAGGTTATAGCACTCTATGTGCCTTGCCAGTGTGGATGAGTAGTGAGTTATAGCACTCCTGATGGCTTTATAGCGCTATAAAGTGCCAGTGTAACCAGGGCCTTATACCTACCTCTGCATTCTTCCTCCGCATGCATTCGAGGAAGTATTAGCCCACGAAAGCTTATGCTTCAATACGTTTGTTAGTCTTTAAGGTGCCACAGGACTCTTTGTCACTTCTGCAAATCCAGACTAACACGGCTACCCCTCTGATTCTCAGTGTCATTCAGTTGAGACTCCCTCCTACATCTTGTTCCACTCAACTTTGCTGCTTTTGTAGTGCAAGGCTTGGCTCCAGGTGTGATTCTGAACCAGGACAAGACAGAAACAATGCTGCTCGGTCAGGGAGCTTATCCAGAACAGGGAAATGAGGCTCTTTCACTGTAGGGTGCAGGGCTGCCCTTCTCAGTCCAGCCCAGCCTTAGAGCCGCACCAGATCCCTCAGCACTGCCGGTAGCAACAGCCCCCCAACGCCATGCCAAGCGACGACCACATCTTCTCGCCGCTGCCACAGCTCTACCTGGCACTGCAGGCCACTCTACCGGAAAGCGTGTCTCTGGTGACCCCGCGGAGCTCGGGCGGGAACAAGGCGCTTCTGTCGCTGTCCACACCCTCCTCCGCTGCCCTGCGCCCCCGGAGCGCGGAGGGCCGGTCGCCCTGGTGACAGATGAACGCCGCTGACCTCAGACGGCGCGAGGCGTCCTGGCGCGGACGGGGCCTGCTCCGCGCCAGCTCCACCCCCTGTCCTCGCTCCCGCCCAGCCTGGCCGCCCGACCAGCCGCTCCGGACACTGGGCCAACGGCGCGAGGAACCGGGGGGGGGGAGGGCGCTGCCGGCCCCTCCCCCCACGCAGTCGGTGAGAGGTCGTCCGGCCCTTCCACCAACGGCGGCCTACCTCAGCGCCCCGGCCCCGGCCCCACCCCGGGGGACCCTCCCCCGCCGCGGGGAGCGGCGGTTACTCACCAGCAGACTCCGTAGACACAAAGCGACCCCTCTAATGGCGGCGGAGAAACCGGGGGAGACAGGGGAGAGGGGCGGACACAGCCGCTCCGCAGCCAATCGCAGCCTCCGAGCCCCTTTCGAACGCCAGCACGGCCCTTCACTCAGGAGAGCCCCGAGCTGACGGCCAATCAGCGCCGCCGCACGCGGCGCAGGCGCACAACTAGGCGGGAAGAAGAGTCCAGCGCAGCCCCCCCTCACAACACAGAAGCGGGAGCGCGCGGGGTAAGGCGAAGTTGCGGGGTCGGTTGCGGGGGGGGGAGTCCCCAGTGGCGGCCGCGAGCCGGCCGGCCGGCCGCGCCCCCTGCCTCGGTTACCTCAGAGCTGCCGGCGGGCCCTGACGCTTCAGCAGCGCTCGCCAGTCGTGCGCAGCCGTTGCCCGTGCGCGCTCCCGAGAGGGGACACGCCCCCTGCAGCACGCGCTGCCCGCAGCTGTTTTTGAGGAGGCAGTGCCGGAAGCAGGCCAGCCTGAGGTAACACTGGGCCACGAAGGGGGCCTCGCTCCTCGGCGCAGTAGGGTGACCAGATGTCCCGATTTTGGGGGCTCTCTGCTGCAGGCTCCTGTTGCCCCCGTCGCGATTCTTCACGCTCGTTGTCTGGTCCCCCTACACCAAAGGCAGGCGGGTTTGGAAAAAATATGGGTAAGTGGCTGGGTTCTCTCCTCTGAATCTCCACACTTACTGTGGGGATGAATTTCAAAGCGGGGGAGAGGGACAAATGGAGACCTTCTCTTTATGAAAGACGGCCTATGGCAGTTCTGCCATGAGTGCTCCCAGCTCGCTCCCCTCCTGGCTGACGTTACTAGGAAGGTGACTTTCGTCAAGACGTAGAACAAGTGGCTAATGATTTGAAGGTAGGTTTGGTGAGAACCAAAAGAATAAGGTTGAGGTCCCATTGTGGTGTTGGTTTCACCATTGGTGGAAGAGTTTAAATAAAAGTCCCTTCAGGAATCTAGCTATTGTGGGATGACTGAAGATAGTATGGTCTGCAAATGGAGGATGAAAGGTACTGATTGCTGGATGATGGATCTGCACGTAACTGATTGAGAGCCCTAATGTCTTAAGGGTAAGTACTTTAAAATAATTGGACTCTGGAGGTAGCTCATGCTGCTCTTACAAGAGGAAAAGTGCCTGCATTTTGCCGAATAGCATATCCTGGTAGAATTCGTCCTGCTTTATTGGAGAATGGTTTGAACAGCCACTTAACATGAACACTCTGTGTCTGAAGCCTATCCAAATACCAGGCCTTGAGTTGTAGACCCCGCCGCCACCGAGCACGCCCAGGAGACCACCGAACTCCCGGGTGGGCTATTTTGGTCCCGCTGAAATGCCACCATGGAAAGTGGAAGCTTCCACTTTCTGCGGCGGCATTTTGCCGGACATACCCTGGGGGCCGCCAGACTTTTCCCTCAGCGGAAAGGGGCTGCGGGGGGGAAAAGTTTGAAGACCCCTGGTAGAGATTCCTCCATCTCCCTGCGAGATTGAGGAATCTTTGACTACCAAGCCTGACCAGACTGTGGTAAGAAGTAGCTCCGGGGAAAACACACACTAACCTACCTTTTGTAATTATTGTTCTTTGAGATGTGTTGCTCATGTCCATTCCAATCAAGCTGTGTGCGCGCTTATGTGCACCGTTATTGGATATTTTTTTTTAGCCTTAGCGGTATCCATAGAGCCAGCTCTGGCATCCTCTGGAGCCCTGTGCTGACATGCCAATATATGAGGTGCAGCTGACCCTATGTCCTCTCACAGCCCTACGTCCTCTCAGTTCTTTCTTGCTAGTAAATCCCACAGCGGGGTAAGGGAATGGATAATGGAATGGACATGAGAAACACATTTTTTATTCTTTAAGTGCTCGTTCATGTTGATTCCATTCTAGGTGACTCACAAGTAGTATCCCTGGAGGTGGGCTCAGAGTTCACAGTTGTGCAGTTTGCAGTATTGCTTTACTGAAGCCAGTGTTGTCCTGGGCCTGCTTGGTGATCACGTAATGGGATGTGAACATATGGATGGATGAATGACGAGGTAGCAGCTGTGCAGGTATCTTGAATTGGCACCTGGGCCAGGAAGACTGCTGATGAGGCTTGCGCTTTGGTTGAATGGGCAATTACAGTCACAGGTGGTGGCACCTTTGCCTGTTCATAGCAAAACCTGATGCAGGTGGTGATCCGTGGATTCTCTGAGCAGACACAGGAAGGCCATTCATTCTGTCCGGCACCACAGCGAAGAACTGCACCTACTTACGGAACGGCTTAGTCCTTTCATTATAAGAAGGCTAGTGCTCTCCTGACATCCAGAGAATGTAGTCTACACTTCTGATCTGACTTATGGGGTTTTGGAAAGAAAACCAGTAAGAATAGGTCCTGGTTAATATGAAACTCCAAAACTACCTTGGGCAGAAAAGCCAGATGTGGCCACAGTTGAATCCTAAGGCAAAAGATTCTGACAATGGTGCAAATAGGCATGCACACATCTAGAATGGAATCAACATGAGCAAGCACTTGAAGAAGAACCAGACTTTGGCTCATGGTCTGACAGCAAAACCTGATTGATGTGCTTTGGTGGGATCCTTGCTGACCCAGTGGTGGAGCCCTACTTGACTGTCAAGACCTGGACAGGGACCAGCGAAACAGGTGGGCCTGGGTCTCCCTACCCACTGCTGCCAGCCCCACGCCAGAAGGTGGCAACCTCCCTACCTTAGGCTGGATGGCCTGTGTTTGCTTATTGCTCTGCTCTACCCCACAGGCCAGAGCCTTAAAATAGCTTATTGCTCTGCTATGCCAGAAGGGCCAGGACCAGAGACTGTTGATTGCTAATTCCCTTGCTGCTTAACTTTGATTGCTGTGACATAGTGAAGCAGAGTGGCCTCCCACCGAGCCAGACTGGGAGGGATAACTGCCAACACACTACAGAGACCCACTGCAAATCGCTGAAATCTACAAGGCAAGGAGTAAGCAAACAGAGTATCACTCAAGACTTGTTTACAGGAGACATTGACTGTAATAGCTATTGCAGAAGAAACTATTCCACCATTACTATTCCAGAAGATCTCTCAGTAAGGATACTCTATTCTGGAATAAAAAGAACTTTATTCCATAATAATTATTGCTACCTTTTATTCTGGAATAGTGTCCACAAAGGAATAGTAGTCAATTTTCCTCTGTAGAAAGCCCTAAACATACTCACCCCCTCTGATAAGGTTAGTGTAGTACTTTTAACATTCAGTTACATACTAGTTAATGTTCTGTAGTGCATAAATCTTAGAAACATGAGATTTCATTACAGACTCTACCATTAAACCTTCGCTGAGCAGTAGGGTAAGATAGCCAAGTTTTGTGCAAACCACAGTGTTTGTGGGTTAGTGAAGTATGAGGTTCTTCTGAACTATGTAATTGCACAAATGAATTTAGAAATGCAGAAAGTCACATTGTCATAGTGAGGACCCCATTTCATGGACCTCGCCTCTTCTCCTGCTTGCAATTTTGTAACACCTCACAACTGCAGCAACAGCAATTGCTGACAGGGAGAAGTTCCATTAGGAAAGTACTGATTTTATTGAATGTAGAGTTAGCTTCTTTAAAATGCAATTTAGCAGCTTGGAAACAAGAAAGAGTAGCCAACATGGTATCACCAGCGGATTTCCATGGATCATAGCCTGGGCACCTCTGCAGCAGAGAAATAACCCTGAGGTAATTATTTCAACAAACCACTATGATGTTACTGTTAGCATGGATGGTAACTAGAGCCCCGGGGTGATGTGGGAGAAAATGGCAGGGAATTTTCCCAGATATTTACAGGATTTAATAAAACCATGGAAGCAAACTGTCTTAGGGTATGTCTTCACTACCTGCCGGATCAACGGGTAGTGATCAATCTATTGGTGATCGATTTA
This sequence comes from Dermatemys mawii, assembly GCA_007922305.1. Taxonomy (NCBI): domain Eukaryota; kingdom Metazoa; phylum Chordata; order Testudines; family Dermatemydidae; genus Dermatemys; species Dermatemys mawii. The sequence goes on from ML677380.1 coordinate 17,238,614, forward strand.
TCACGTCTCATCAAGACGTGATAAATTGATCGCCAAAGGCACTCCCGTCGACTCCGGAACACCAGCGCGCCAAAAGTTGGAGTTGGGAGAGCCTGCTGCTGCCGTGAGGATGGCAGGTAAGTCAGCCTAAGACTGTAGACTGAAGTTGTGTATCTTAGGTCGCCCCCTCCCCATAGCGTAGACCAAGCCCAAATCACATTCACACTAACTAGTTTTAAACATGCCTAAACCAAGTCACTGTGGCCGCTTGCAAATGATATGAGGTAGATGTACATGCAAAAAAACAGCTCAGAAAAGCAGTACTAGGAGTCTCAGCCTAGTTACATCTGGCAGCAAAGCAGGATAGAAGCTAAGCTCTGACATCAAGCCCTGAAGTGTCACATCCACACTGGCCAGGCAATCTGTTTTAGCATGGAACAATTTCAAACCAGTTCTGTCAGTATAGAGGGAATCTTAGATTACTCCTACTCAGTGTCAGCATTTGCTCTCCCAGCTAGGCTGCTAGGCTAACATTTTGTAGGAATACTCGAAGTGGGGAAGAATTCATGCATTTACAGATCCTATTTGGCTAGAGACACTGTTCAGTCAGGCTGGGGTAGCAGGGTAGTGGGTGTGTCAGTGCTCTGCAAATGAGCAAAACTTGCTTTAACTCCCTTATGAAATCTACAGTTTTCTTGCTCCCTCACTTCTCCTCCATCTCAAAAAAATCCCTTTATGTGCAAAGGTCAAATGATAACCACACAGTGACCTTTTGAAATGGCACTTCAGAGCACTAGTGTCAGCTACAGAATGAACTAGTGCCACTGTAAGCTGTCATATAGCCATACCCTGAGACTCAGAAATCCTGGTTGTATTCCAGACTCTGGAGGCAGATATGTGCTCTGGTGGTCACAGAGCCTTATGCCCTTATTCTCCCCAACCTGACTCTATTCTGTTCCCCATCCTGGTTCCTTCTCTCCAGGCACCAGCAGAGGACGCACGTGCTTGGGGCGGCACATTTTAAGGGGCAGCATTCCAGCCGTTCTTGGGGCGGCACATTCCGGCCACCCTTTTTTTTTTCTTTTGGGTTTGCTTTGGCAGCTTTCCAGCCGTCCCGTCCTTTCCTTTCCTTCCTTTTTGCTTCAGCGGCATTCCAGCCGCCTTTTTCTGTTGTTGTTGCTTCGGCAGGATTCCAGCCACCCTTTTTTTGTGGCGGGGGAGGGCGGGGCGGAGAAGGTGCGCTCTTTGTGCTTGGGGCAGCAAAAAAGCTAGAGCCAGCTCTGCTTCTCTCTGTCTTAGGCTCCTCACCTAGACAGTCTGTCTCTCCTCACGGATCCTCATCTGATACCACAATTTATTTCCTCTGTACCCCAAACCAAATCCCATGGTCTGGCTGCTGTCACTTCTTCCTGAGACAGGCACTTCTTCCTCCATGCTGGGCACCAGCAGAGGAGCACTGAGGAAACGGGGCAGAGTGTTCTTGCTCTGAGTTCCCATGCCCAGAGCTACAGCAGCCTGCAGCAGCTGGGAGCAGGGGTGAAACATAAGAACGTAAGAATGGCCATACTGGCTCAGAACAAACGTCCATCCAGCCCAGGATCCTGTCTAGTGACAGTGGCCAATGCCAGTGCCCTGGAGTGAGTGAATCTAACAGGTAATGATCAAGTGATCTCTCTCCTGCCATCCATCTCCACCCTCTGACAAACAGAAGTTAGGGACACCATTCCTTAGCCATCCTGGCTAATAGCCATTAATAGACTTGACTTAACCTCCATGAATTTATCCAGTTCTCTCTTAAACCCTGTTATAGTCCTAGCCTTCACAGCCTCCTCAGGCAAGGAGTTCCACAGGTTGACTGTGCTGTGTGAAGAACTTCCTTTTATTTGTTTTAAACCTGCTGCCCATTAATTTATTTGGTGGCCCCTAGTTCTTCTATTATGGGAACAAGTAAATAACTTTTCCTTATTCACTTTCTCCACACCACTCATAATTTTATACACCTCTATCATATCCCCTCTTAGTCTCCTCTTTTCCAAGCTGAAAAGTCCTAGCCTCTTTAATCTCTTCTCATATGGGACCTGTTCCAAACCCCTAATCATTTTAGTTGCCCTTCTCTGAACCATTTCTAATGCCAGTATATCCTTTGAGATTTGGAGACCACATCTGTACACAGTATTCAAGATGTGGGTGTACCATGAATTTATATAAGGGCAATAATATTCTGTTTTGTTCTTTATCCCAGTGGTCTTCAAACTGGGGTGCATGCAGCCCCGGGAGTGCGCAAGCCCACCCCCAGGGTGCGCGAGACCCTGGCGCCGCCGCTGAGCTTGCCCGTGAGACCGCTGAACTCCCGGGCGGGCTATTGTAGTCCCGGCGAAATGCGCTTTCTGCAGCGGCATTTTGGCGGACATGCTCCCCGGGGGCCGCCAGACTTTTCCCTCCTCAAAAAGGGGCCGGGGAGGGAAAAGTTTGAAGACCCCTGCTCAGTCCCGTTTTCCTAACATCCTGTTTGCTTTTTTGACTGCCACACTGTCGATGTCTTTAGAGAACTGTCCATGATGACTCCAAGATCTTTTTCCTGATTAGTCGTAACTAAATTAGCCCCCATCATATTGTATGTATAGTTGGATTTTTTTTCTGAATGTGCATTACTTTACATTTAACCACATTGCATTTCATTTGCCATTTTGTTGCCCAATCACTTAGTTTTGTGAGATCTTTTTGAAGTTCTTCACAGTCTCCTTTGATCTTGAAAGTTACTTAAAGGACTTATTGGTACTCCGGAGTCCTGAGGCATAGCCTCTACTGGAAGAGGTGAGACCTTTAAATCCCTGGGGCCTTTAAATCAAGATTTAATGGACCTGGGGCTAGGGCTGTGGTAGGCATATCCCTGCCAAATTTCAAGCCCTTGCTTTAAAGCATGGAGGTACGAGAACTTCTTAATTGTGCAAACATTTTTAAGTTAGGCAAAACATTGTTTCCCTAATCTCATTTTCATAAATTGTTAAACCTTTGCTGAAGAAAATTTCTAAAACAATTCATCCTGAAGCAGACACCTAAGATGGAAAATATCAGTCTGAATGGTTAAAGTTTGGTGAAGTTATAAGTCAACTGAAAAAAGGGTGCAATAATAGGAAATGTGAGGCAACTATACAGATAGGGAGTGTAGTAGAAAGAAAACCTGAAATATAAGCTCTTGTCTCAGAGGCCTGGTATGAGTCAGGACCTGCTCACAGAATCTAGCAAGCACAGGGCTGATATTGCAGAAATACACATTCCTAATAAGTGTTAAGCAGAGTACATTCCACACATTCCAATATCAATTTGTACCAGAGCATCCTGATATCAAGAATAGTACAAAAACATTTTCCAAGAATAACAAAAACACACTGACCCCTTCTAAAAGATAAGGTCAGGATGGCAGTACGTAATAGAGATGGTTTGAGCAAACCAACATGTACAAGGTGATGGGTGATAACTAGCCATGTCAGAGGGCAGTAACTAACTATGTCATAAGCAATACATAACTTGTTGGTCTCAGGGTATAAAGATGTATCTCAGAGGGAGTATCTTTGTCTAGTTAAGGGGGGGAATGGAAAGTCCTGCCATTCACTGAGCTGTGTCCATTGTCATGGGCATAAATGTAGAATCTGCCAGGTGCTATTACTGTGCTTCGTCGACAATAAACTGGCCTGGTGCCTTCGTACCTTTACGGATCTTGTGGTCATTGAACAGTTTGCTCAAGATCTGCTGTGCCAGCTGTCTGCTTAGAGCTAGGATAGCACACAGGAAGCACACACACATGCAGCCAAACATCTGATAAGAAGGGGCCCTGCCAGCTCCACCAACAGTGACTTTGATTCAGCCACTTAGGTGGCACACAATCAGTGCACAAGGTTGTAGCGTTCCAGCACCAATAGGAGCTAGATGTTAACTAAAGTAATGTCTAGTGTCATCTTTCACACTGATCAATAACTTACTCTCATATTCACGGGAATCCAGAGTAAGGAGAAAGTTACTCACCTTGTGCAGTAACTGAACCTCTGAGATAGTTGTCCCTGTGGATGCTCCACTTTAGGTGTCTTGGCTCCCTGCACTTGCAATTGGAGATTTGTAGCAGCAGTGACTGTTTGGGCCACCCATATGCTGCAGCAATCTTGCATCACTCTAAGTGGTTACACAGTGGTACTCTGACAACTGTCCCACAGCTCCTTCTCTACCCCAGAGAACTGGTGTGAAACTCTGAAGTAGAGGGGACGAGGGAGGGTAGTAGAGCACCCACAAGGGCAATCAGCTCAAAGAGATTCAGTTACTGCACAAGGGGAGTAACCGCTTCTTCTTTATGTCCCTGTGGGTGCTCCACTTTAGGTGACTATTGAGCAGTGCCCCTCAGTGGAAGGGAGGGGCTTTGGAATTGGTTAATACCATAAGTCCACACTGAGCATCTGCTGCTGATTGTTGTTCTAAAGCATACTGCCAATGATAGGTACATTATTGCTAATCATACAATCTCAGAATTGAAAGGGACCTCAGGAGATCATCTAGTCCAACCTGCTGCTCAAAGCAGGACCAATCCCCATTTTTGCCCCATATCCTTAAATGGACCCCTCAAGGATTGAACTCACAACCCTGAGTTTAGCAGGCCAATGTGCAAACCACTGAGTTATCCCTTCCCCCCACAATGCTCTGGCGGAGTGCGAATGGACTTCTGGTGGGGGTTGCAGATTGTTGTTTTGGTAGCACAAATTGAGAGATCCATTTGCCCCTTGAGCGTTCTGTTATGGCAATAAATAGTCTAGGTGATTTTTCTGAATGTTTTTGTTCTTTCTATTGTGACGGAGCCAGACCAGAAGGATATAGGAGAGTGCTGGAAGGCAGGTACATTAGTCTCAGGGTGTGCAGGTCCCTGTTCCCTGGATAGCCAAATGAAGGCTACTCCAGGCCAATCAAGACACCTGGGGCCAATTAAGAACCTTCTAGAAAGGAGTAGAAACAGCTAGTCTGATTGGGACACCTGAAGCCAATCAGGGACTGGCTGAATCCAGATAAAAACCTCCCAGTTAGTCAGGTGGGGGTGGGTGTCAAGAGCTGTGGAAGGAAGTTATGCTGTTGGTGAGACTGAGTGTTGGACAACATATCATACTGAAGGAAGGAGGCCCTGAGGTAAGGGTGAAGTGGAGTTTGAAGAAGCGGGGACTGCTGTGGGGAAGTAGCCCAGGGAATTGTATTGTGTTTTGTGGATAAAAGGTCAGCCATCTTAGCTGATACTATTAGGGTCCCTGGGCTGGAGCCCAGAGTAGAGGGTGGGCCTGGGCTCCCCCATTTCTGCCTCCCCTAATTAGTCTCTGAGATTGGGAGACAATAGAGACTGTGCCAGGAAGGATAGCTTCTCCTCACTGGTTTGTGATGAAAATGGCTCAATAGGCTGTGACCTTGTCTCCAGAGAGAGAAGGGCTCTGTGGAGGGTCACAGTGAGCTGCTGAGGCTAGTAAAAATCCGCCAGGAAATGAAGGATCCACGAAGATAAGGACAGAGCTTTGTCACACTATGTAGAAAGCTAAAGCCCTGTGAAAATCTAGCATGTGGAGGGCTTCAGGAAATGTGGCTGCAGGAAAAATACAGGTAAGCAAATGGTCTGATTTAAATTTAAAGGGGGAGGCAATCTAGGGTATGAATTTAGGTGTGGTCATAGGATTACTTGGTCCTTAAAGAATATTGTACAAGGTCGGTGTGCCATTAGGGCACCTAATTCTCTTGAGGATGTGATGGCAATGAGGAAAGTCACCTTCACTGGTAAGTGCAACAAGGAGCGAGTTTCAAGGGAGTCAAACATTTTCCCATGAGAATAAGTTGAGGTCTCAGAAGGGTATAAGGTTTCTTAGTGTGGGATAAGTGTTTTGTATGCCTTTAGGGAAGCATTTAATCATCAGGTGAGCAAAAATATAGTGACTCCATCCATCTTGTTGTGGAAGGAGGTGATGGCATTCAAGTGTACTCTGACAGATCTTGTGGATGGCCCCAATTTTTTAAGCCCCAATATATAGTCAGTAATTCTTGGTAGTAGGGCCAACTGTGGACAGATCTGTTTGTCCTGGAACCAAGTGCAGAATCATTTCCATTTATGGATTTATGTCTTTCTTGTGCTTAGTCTCCGACTGTTCAATCTTTCACTTCCTCAGGACAGGCCTTTTCGACCCCCATCAGTCATGGAGTAATGAGGCCTTGAGATGGAGCACTGCGAGGTTGGGATGATGGATGCTTCCTGCATCTTGTGATAGATGGTGAAGTACTAAGGGAAGGGTTCAAGGTGTTTTCACTGTACGTATGGGAACTATGTTTGTCTTAGCCATGTGGGTGCAATGAAAATGACCCTAGATTTGTTTGCCTGATCTTGTGAATGACTCTGCTTAGGAGTGAAATCAGGATAAATGCATTGAAAAGTGGCGCCTCTTCCTCTTGTGCCTCTGTAGGTATTGGGAGAGTTTGTGAAGGGGACCGTGTTGCTCTGGACCTAGGTGAGTTAGGGGTCCTGAAGTTTAGGGCCCTCTTATGTTGCCCACGGCTCCCAATATGTCCAGTTGAGTAGGAATGGTCTAGAGCGTGGTGCCCATCGTTGACCATACCAGCTCCACAGGTCTGTAGATATTTGGTGATGAGAAGGTCCAGGTTTAAGTGAGGAGTGTCAAGGAGTGTATATTACTGCATCATCTCTTCTTCCTCATCACTGGAGACAGGCAGGGCTAATCCTCAGGGAGTGGTTACCAGGCTTGGTCTTGGTCTAGATGTGGTACCTTTGGTATCGAGTAGAGGAGATTCGGGCAATGAGGCCATTATCAGGTCCGCATGCCTCATGAATTGCTGTGGGACTATGAAGCTTGGTGCTGGGGACAGCATTATGCACTGCCCAGGAATTAGAGCTGAAGCTGCTGGTGCCAATGACTTAGAGCTGTGCTGTATAGATACAGCAGGTGGCTTGCCCACATGGGACCTTCAGCTCCTTGGGAAGTCTCGGTACTGGCTGTTCTCGGTACTGGCACTCTTGGTGCTGTGGCAGATTTTTCATATGGAGATTGCTTTCTTTTAGGTGATTCTTGGGGTGGGGATGAGTGTGGCAACTTTTTGGTAGCATTTCTAGGAGCAGGCTCCTTCGCAGCTGTTGTTGAAGCCAGTAGCAGTGTCTGACAGGAGATCTGCAACTGTTGGCCAGGAGGCATCCTGGACTCGGGGTCAGAGGCCGGTCTGAGGGATTTCTGAATCATAAAGAGCTTCAGCTGGAAATTCCTGGCCTTCCTTATCCTGTCTATCAGTTTTCTACAGTGCGGACACTTTTGGGTAATGTGTCTCATCAAGGCAGTGGATACACTGTGCATGGCAGTCAGAGACTGGTATGGAGAGGCTGCAAGTCAGGCAACGTTTAAAGTTAGGTGAGCCAGGAACGCCTAAGAGAGAGAGAGTCTTTTGGAGAAAGAACAGGAATAAACCCCCTCCCCCCCCCTTTTTTTTTTAAGGCAAGAGCTGGAACCTATGTGGGAGGCTGGGGTAAAAGCGGGAAGAGGAAAAAAAAATTTCCTCTCAAAAGGAAGTAAAATATAAAAGACAAAGGGAGCTAACTACAACTAAGCTAACACTATCAGGAACAACTACGAACCATTAAACTTCTCTAAAGGGAAGAAACGGGGACTGCTGTCGCTCTGACTCAAGCCAAAGGCGGTAGAGAAGGAGCTGGGGATGGTTGGCTGCACATTGCTATGTAACTGTTCAGAGCGGCACGAGCAGGCACTAAGACACCTAAAGTGGAGCACCCACAGGAACACTGCTCAACAAAGGGATGTGCTGTTGGTTTGTCTTATAGCTAGGACCCTACCAAATTCATGGTCCATTTTGGTCAATTTCATGGTCATAGGAATTTAAAAATTGTAAATTTCATGATTTCAGCTATTTAAATCTGAAATTTCTCAGTGTTGTAATTGTAGGGGTCCTGACCCAAAAAGAAGTTATGTGCATGGAGGGGTGTCGCAAGGTTACTGTAGGGAGGGGTCACAGTACTGCTACCCTTCTGCGCTGCTGCTGGCGGCGGTGCTATCTTGAGAGCTGGACAGTTGGAGAGCGGCAGCTGCTGGCCAGCAGACCAGCTCTGAAGGCAGAGAAGCTACCAGCAGGAGCACAGAAGTAAGGATGACATGGTATGCTATCATCACCATTACTGCTGTGCTGCTGCCTGAAAAGCGGGGCCCTCTGTAAGCAGCTGCCACTTTCCAGCTGCCCAGCTCTGAAGGCAGCAGTGCAGAAGTAGGGTGGCATGGTGTAGTATTGCCACCTTTACTGCTGCTGGTGGGGCGCTGCCTTTAGAAGTGGGCGCCCGGCCAATTGCTGCCACTTTCCGGCCAGCCAGCTCTGAAAGTAGCACAGAAGTAAGGGTGGCAGTACCATAATCCCTCTAAAATAACCTGGTGACCCCCCTGCAACTCCCTTTTGTGTCAGGATACCCAATTTGAGGACTGCCGGTCTCCTCTGTGAAACTGTTTTTTATGGCTGTGAATTTGGTAGGGCCCTACTTATAGGACAGTGACATAAAAATGATCCTCAGCATTCATGTAAGGAACCTGCTACCCTTTCCCCTCAGACCTCACTCCTGTACTAGACAGGAGTAATCTTGGCTGCCAAACACCAGTCAGCTCTCTCATGAATGCAGAATTAGGTTCCCCATCTCTCTATCCTGCTCACCAACTTATAGATTGTGCTTGTAAGTGCAGTACTCCACACCTGTGCTGTGCAGGATTTAGCCACATGATGGTGGGACTATGTCTCTCTAGTGCCTATATGCATCATCTGGTTGTGCTGGAGCACAACAGTTGTGTGGGCACTGTACTGTCCCTTTGCAAGGCCTTTCAGGACCCCTTATGACCAGTCTGGTCAGTGGTCCCCATTAGGAAGGTCACAGTTGGCAAAATTTAAAGCCATATTTGTTTGCTGCAGCAGGCCTGTGATTCATCCACTCACACACTCCTTTGTTTTACTGTGAGACTACTCATGAACAAACAATCTTACTAGTCTGTGACAGGCAAAAGGAAACAAAGAGTAATTTGTTTGTTAGTGGTTCCACAGAAATTCTCACAAACCTATTTTTGAGCATTCTTAATAACTTTCCAGATTAGGAATAAATACATTGCAAAAATACCTTCTGATCAGAACTTCCAGATGGAATCTACTGTTAGTTACCCCTTTTCTATTTTAATCAGTCATCATTTAACAATGAAGTTATATTTTATATATTTTAGCATCTCTCTTCCTGAAGGGTCTCAAAGCACATCACAAACTATATGTCATATCCTGAGAGCTTCAGCTTTTTGTGAATCTGACTTTGTATATCCATTAGCCAACTGAAAAACAGCGTGGAGCATGTAATCAATCAGCACACAGAATGTATCACGCTGGTAATGGGAGGAGACAATTTTGTCAATGACAAAAGAGCAGATTGTTCTTATGAAAAGAGACAGGGGGTCTTTAATGTCCAAGCAGGGCAGACACAACTACAATCCTAAAGTCTCATCCAAAATACCCCTAACACTGTGCATGGAACTTAATTCATTTACCTTAAAAGATGACTTAATTAAGCTTGCCAACATGTGAACCTGTGCTTCCAGGATTCTAGATACACCTAAAAGGATGCTTAGACCTGTCCAATATCTCCTCTAGGCGCTTACACAGTGCCAACAGGGCAACTTGCCTATTCCCCAGAAACATTTAACTTGAAAGAATCAAACAAGGCCAGGGGATATTGGGAGTTATTTCTCCTTTCCCAGTTGCTCATCCCTATTGATTCATCTAACACTCATTGCATTGATCAATGTTTTGCCATCTCCTTTGTTTTGCTTGAGACAGTTGAATCATTTGAATAATCTGCCAGTGACAGATTCTATTGCAGCAAAAGCACCTGCTTGTTCAGAGGTGCTAGAATTTCTTTCCTTTTGGGGAAGGCAACACTGAAATACATCACATAACTTTAAAGGCACCTTGCAGAGCAGGTTCGATTTCAAAAGCTCATTCTAATTCATTTAAGCAGGCTGCTAAAATGGTCATCCTCCTTGAAGAAATTCACAAGTCACGTGTCTAGTGTATAGCAGAAAGCCTCCTCAGAATTCTGCCTGAATGGAAGACAAGCAGATGCATAATCTGTGTCAGGCCTCAGTTGTGTCTACACTACAGAGACTATACTGGTATAGCTATGCTAGCATAACCCTGTAGCGTAGGTGCAGCCTACACTGATGGAAGGAGTTTTTCCATAGGTGTAGGGACACCACCTCCCCAGATAACACATTCTTCTGTCAACACAGTTGCATCTACAATAGCTTGGCACACCCAACCAATGTCACTATACTTAACTAACTTTTAAGTGAAGTCCAAGCCCTGTACTATACAAAAACTTGTACTGGTTTAATTAAACCAGTGAAAACCCCTGTGTGGACATTCTTGTTTTGCTTTAAGAGAGATTTATTCCCAAAGAGTGCCTATGAAACCTTTTGCACTGGTTTAATCACTTCTGTAATTAAATTGGTACAACTCTGCCTGGACAAGGACAGAATTTTTTACCAATTTGTAGAAACAGCTCTTTGGTCAGGAAGACTGGAGAGAGTGCAAAAGCTCCTGAGGACTGAGAATGATTAGCTGTCTTTAATGTAAATGGGTATGTATACGTGGGTATTAACGGTGTTTTTTGGTTTGTTTTTGTTTTAACAACGTACCAGAGAAAGTTTTATTGTTACTAAAAAAAGGTCTCATCTTTTAGGGCACGGTTTATCCATCTTTGATTTCATAGTGTGGCCCAAACGTTAATGGAAGCCTGGTCTCCTGGACACCTCTCCCTCCATCCACAACCAGACACCTTGTCCACTCCCACTAGCAATCAATCAAATATCATCCCTGTGCATGTACAGCAATTATTTACACTTAAAAGTAAGAGTAGGAAAGTATTTAATGTATTTGTAGCCTTTAAAAAAAGTGATTAGCAGCTGGAGAGAGAGCACCATGTGAGTGGCCAGCACTCCACAGACCACTGCCAAGCGCTCCATAAACCACAATGCCAGAGCCCCATGGGTTGCTCATGGTCCATGGACCACAGTTCACAAATGATCATTTTAGGGCTTCAGAAGCTTTGCAGACTGTGGATGCATCTTCATAGTGTGAGCCAGCAGCTCATCTTTGGTTGTTCAAGAGAGATGCATAGAGACTTAATTTGCTCAGCAGCAGCTCATTTTCACTAATAGGGATTGGGCAGAGTTGGGAACTTGTGGCATTTGTTTCATCTCTTTTGCTTTCATCTCTTTTGCTTAATGTTGTAGTTTGTTTTTTTTTCCCTTTGTTTTTTGTTTTTTACTTCTGTGGGTTTTGGGTTCCTTAAGCACAGCAAGGCAAGTGACACACAAGAACAGCAGTGGTGGCTGGGTGGCAATGGATGTACAAACCACTGAGAAGAGATGTTCGTTATCTGGTTCTAAGGCTGCAACCTGTTGATAGAGCTACCACCATAACAATGCAGTGTTCTTGAGTCACAAGACACACTGTAGTCCAACAGCTGCAAAACTAAGCAGGGATCAGTTATTTTATTGCCCCATAGGTTATCTCCAGCCTAGAGAAGAAGTGTGTGAAATTGGATGAACCTAGCTTGTATAGTGACACAGCTAGCTCCTCAGCCTTTAATTTCACTCTGCAAAAAGGGTCTCCCAAGAAGCAACCCCATATTTACCACAATGGCCTACACTTCTGTTTTTTGGTGTAGACACACATACACACACTATATAAACATAAATTTGGATCCAGAATCTACACACTGAGAGGGAAGACAGCACCACTCAGAGATGGTAGTGCATTCAGCAGCTGTCTAAAGGAGAAATTGCTTTTCTTTCTTTTAAACTTGCAATGGTTGTCTTTATTTTTGTTCTTTATATTTCCAAAGTGAAAAGAAATACTACTGAGTCATTTTCTTTCTTTTTTTAAATATTTGTTCTATGTATTTACAAGCCTTAAAGTCATTCTAAAGGTTTTGAAAGTATCACTAGTACTTTTTTCCCCCTCAGGGTAGCACTTTGTTTTGAATGAGCTTTTCTTTGAGTACTCTGGTCCATAGAGTTCTTCCCAAAATCATTTCCTTCTGTTCCAAGGTTATGTACGTTTTGATTACTATTTTCTCTTTAATCTCCGAAGCAAGTTGAGAGGCAGGCAGAAAAACCTGACAATTAAAAAAATCTCTCCCTCATATAGCTTACCCCAAACCCTGTTGAAAGTTTTAACTATCTACCATGCGTTGAAACAAAACTGAGGTGCAGCTGAAGGGGAGGGAAATTTATTTCTCTGCTTTTTTCTATCATACAATTTGTTTACAGAAACTGCAAATTTAAAAATTACACTTTCATTTGCAGTCCTTAAAATAATAAATTAAAGTTTTCAACTTTTTTTTTTGCTAAACAGATCTGTTTTTTTTTAAAGTATGAGTCCTTGTTTAAAAAGAAAAGGAAAAAAATGATTAAAACTGAAAATATTTTCTATAAATAATACATGTATTTTGGTTTAGTGCTCCCGCCCTCAGGTTTGAAGTTTACTTTTTTTTTTTTCCAAGTACCTTTTTCCTCCATGATCACCTTTATGTTTATTTATTTCTTTTTCCTCTCCCACTCGTGCATATGTGGGGGGAAGGAGGGGGTTATGCGCGAGAATTGGCCTTGTTGCACTGTGATTGGCGAAGACGTGAAACTTTTTAAAAAAATACTTAAATTGTTTTTTGTTTTGTTTTCTGTATTTTAAGTTTTAATTATCCTCTGATTCTTCTTCAGCCTCCCGTAGCCATGTGAAGAATGCTGTGACTGATTTCAGTGCTACTCCTTTCCCATTCTGCTCTCCTGGGTCCTTGCTGCTTTCCCATTTGTAGAAGGCATCCTCTGATATCACCTCCTCGTCATACAGGCAATCAAAAAACATCCGCAACAGATCTGCAAGCGGGAAACCTCTGTTTAGTAATGTACAGTAGTTGGTAGACAAGCAAATACAGAAATGATTAGAGTTATCTATTTAAAACCTGAAAAAAAGTGGACTTTATTACAGTGAGAAGTGGAAAAGCAAGTAGCGGGAACTGCTGTTAATAGTGGTTGTGCCCTGATTATGCAGGCTATGAAGGTTAAATACACGCTTGCTGAAGTGAGGTTTCCTCTAATGCTACAGAATAAGCTTTCATATGTTAAAGACAGGGCTGGAAAGGCAGCAGTGTATGCGTGTATACCAGCAAATGGCCATGGAACAGAATCTACAGTGGCCATTCCGAGCTACCTAGTTTCATTAGTTTGGAAATTATGACAGCATCTGTGTTCCAGATATGGTGATTTCTTACAGTATCCTGGAAACACCTTACTGAATTAAGTTGAAGACTCTTCGGAGTCCACTACATTAAATGGAAAAGTTATCTATGATTGTCGGCTCGGATTGTATGTAATCTCTCCAGGAAGGAAATGTGATATGAACCATGGGAAATATTATGAACTCCAAACAACTGTACTGAACAATGTGCCAGACACGAATGGACTTTGAGGACAAACAGGGTCAAGTGATTTGCTTGGAGGAATCTCTAGGGGGAGGTGAATACAAATTTCCCACCCCGTTTATGCAAAAAGCTAGCCTTTGGAATTTATGCCTTGAGGGGAACATTGTCTGCTGATTACTTGTTCCCAGAGTCTCAAGATCAAAGGCCAAAACTGTTTTATGAACTTGTAACCACAGAAAAACCCCATGGTTGGTCTGAAGGACTGACTTCCCCCAGAGTCCTAGTTGGAGCTGAGGTGTGTTGGAGTCTGGTAGGCTTATTATATGATGCATGTAGACTCTTTTATGGTTTTTAATAAATTTTCTCTGTAATGCTTTAGTCTTAAGAATAAATGTACTTGCTTAGAAAGGGCTATGTGGTAACTTGGGACTGCTCTCAATTACAACTGTTCACAGCCTTCGGGGAGAAAGCAAAGCACAGACGTTGGCCTGTTTAGGCAGCTTGGCTTGCTGGGGATATCACAGTGTAGACAGGGAATTGTACAGCCTGCAAAAACTCCTGTCAGGAGGGAGAGAAACCTGGGTCTCTAACCAAGAGAGGTGATGGCTGAAGACCCAAGAACCTAGAGCAGATGCCCTCAAAGGCTCATGGCATGGGTGTGCAGGTGCAGGTGCAGTTGCCCTGAAATGTGAATAAGTGGAGCAATTGCTACTAAATGCAGCAGAGGATTAAAACAATTTTTTTTCCCTTTCTCCACATTATGGGCATTTTCTTCTCAGCTGCTTATGGTGGCAGCCAATAGAGGAGCTCACCTTCAGCGAGGAGGGTAGGGAAGAGTATTGGTCTATGATGATTTAGTTGGTGTTGGTCCTGTTTTGAGCAGGGGATTGGACTAGATGACCTCCTGAGGTCTCTTGAACCCTAATATTCTATGATTTTAAAGCCGTGCCTTGTATAATTGGATGCTATAATAGTAGTTTGCCTCTGGCACCTACCTAACCAGTCTGTTCCACCTTGAGGAAGAGCACAATCTACCAGACGCTGAGACCCAAGTCTAATCCTTCACCTGAATCTTTCCCTTCAATACCATATAGTCATTTTTCAAATCCCAAACACAAAAAAATACCTACTAGGAGGCTGATCAAGTTTTACTATTGATGCTTGTAGTGCATAAAGTGCTTGTAGTTCCTTCTCTGTATCTGCGTCTAGGTACTTGAGTAAGATCGGCACTCTCTGCTTGATAACAGCAGTGTCCACACGGAAACTAGAAGAATCCGCTGGAGGGAAAAGAAGAATCAGGGTTACTTTTGATGGGTCTGGGCCAGAGGCAGGTTTTTCATCATATTTATTTATAAAAATAGAAACAAACTCACATTAGTCATAAATAAAAAGAGGACAGAAACAGATGGGACACAAAAGAGTATTGGCTATTTCTATGATAGGAACATATCTGCTTCTCACTCCCCAAGTACAATGAACACATGCAGAGACTCTGGACCACATTTTCAGCCAGGCCTCTCTATCTGGCCATCGTGTATGCACATGCAAAATTGTACTCACATTGTACTGGCTATTTCTATAATAGGAAGGGAAAGTTGCTCACCTTGTGCGGTGACAATGGTTCTTCAAGATATGTGTCTCCAGGGGTGCTCCACTGTAGGTGTATTTGTGTCCCAGCACCCAATCTAATCAGAGATTTTAGGTAGCAGTGTCTGTTCAGATTGCACATGCGCTCTCTCCACCTCAGTGTCCACGTCAAGCCTATCTAGCACTGTGTGGATGAACCTTCCTCAATTTGTTCTCTACCGTGGAGCCCCTTATAGAGAATTCTGAAGTAGAGGAGAGGAGTGTGGGTTGTGGAGCATCCATAGGAACACACACCTTGAGGAACCATTGTGTTACTGCACAAGGTAACTTCCTCTTCTTCTTCAAGAAGTGTCCCTCTGGGTGCTCCACTGCAGATGACTTCACAGTAGTATTCTCCATAGAGGGCTGGGGCTTCAAAATAGACTCTGTTACTACAGGGAGTACTGTGGAGCTGAAGATGACATAGAAGGCTGAATCTCCAGTGATTACATAATGTTCTGTGAAAATCTGTACAAAATCCCAAAGTGCTGCTCTGCAGATTTCTGCAATAGGGACATCTTTAAAAAATATGACCAAGTTAGTTAAATTGACCTTGTGGAGTGCGTACAAAGGTTGCACCCTTGATAACAGTGATTAATGCAACCAGAGACCCATTTGGATTGTCTTTAAGCCCATATCACGGAGCCTTTGGATCTTTCCATGAGCAAGAGGAAGAGTTTAGAGGACTTCCTGAAGTCCTTCATCCTGTTCAAGTACAATGCGTCTAACATCTAGTATATGCACAATTGCCTCCTTGTTATCACAATGTGGTTTTGAGAAAAAAAGGAAGATGG
Source organism: Dermatemys mawii (assembly GCA_007922305.1). NCBI lineage: Eukaryota > Metazoa > Chordata > Testudines > Dermatemydidae > Dermatemys > Dermatemys mawii. Next base: position 17,254,541 of record ML677380.1, read on the forward strand.
ATCTGTTGATTCATACAGAAAGTGGAGGTAACTTTAAGGAGAAAGGTGGGAGGCAGCCTCAGAATTACTTTGTCTTTAAAGAAGACTGTGTATGGTGGCTGTGCTATCAGAGCTGCTGTTTCTCTTATGTGCCTAGCTGAGGTGACGGCAATTAGAAATGCTGTCTTCATGGACAGGTTTAAGAAAGACCAAGTTGCTGTGGGCTCAAAAGGAAGTCTAGTCAAAGTTCTGAGAAGTAGGTTAAGATCCCAGGCTGGAGAGGATGGTCTCACATGTGGGACGAGATTCCCAATACCCTCAAGGCAGTGTTTCTCAAACTTTTGTACTGGTGACCCCTTGAACATAGCAAGCCCCTGAATGAGACCCCTCCCACCTCATAAATTAAAAACACTTTAAAACATATTTAACACCATTATAAATGCTGGAGGCAAAGCGGGGTTTGGCGGGGAGGCTGACAGCTCACCACACCCTGCGTAATAAACTCGCATCCCCCAGAGGCATAACCAGGTTTCAGCAGCAGGGGGAGCGACCAACCAAAAAAAAAAAGCTCCATTTAAAAAAAAAAAAAAAAAGGCGCCACTTCAACTTTTCAGTTGCGGAAAACAAACACATCCACCTGCTGGAGCTGCTGCTGAAACGTGCTGAAGTGGGTCTGGCCACCGAGAGAAGTGGATGAACCCCGGTTTGCTGCTTAATTCGGTGGCAGTGTTTCTGCAGCAGGAGCTCCAAGAGTTCCCCCTGCTCCAGCCACCCAGTGACTGGAAAAGGCACCAGTTTTCTGAATCTGCCCTTAGGGGGAGCAGCTGCTCCCCCGATTCCCACCCCCCCACCCCCGGCTATGCTACTGGCAACCCCCAGTTTGAGACCCCTGCTTTATGGAATCTCAGTGAGTGAACACCAAGTATCCATCTACCTGATGGTGGAAAACAGTTATGGCCACTTTAAGGAAACTGAGTGCATGTTTTGACCTTTCGAGGTCTAAAATCAGAGGAAGCGAAGACAGGGTTGGGTCTAGGTGCACAGAATGACATCAAACTTGGAATCATTTCCATTTTTGTAGATAAATTCATTGAGTAGTTGACTTTCAGCTGCATAGCAACACATCCTCTGAGACCTGGAACTAAGAACCAAGCCTGGAGGTGGAGGGCCTACAGGCTGGGGTGAAGTATCAGCCCATCATTGTGAACGAGCAGTTTAGGAATAGGCTTAAGAAGAACTGGAGGACATACTGCCACTTGTGTCAAGTAAGGGAATCAGACTTGTGTTGGCCAGAAGAGGGCAATCAGAATAACTCTTGCTTTTTCTTGTTGAATTTTCAACAGGATCTTGGCTAGAAGAGGAAATGGGGAAAGGCTTACAAGAGGTACCTGTCTCCTGGGAGGATGAGGGCATCTCCCAATGAATGGTTCCTCAGGCCAGCCCTGGAGCAGTAAAGAGGACATTTCTTGTTTCAGTAAGTAGTGAAGACATCTGTAGTCAGGATTCCCCAAAGGGTGAACATGTCTTGAAACACCTGTGAGTTCAGTTCCCATTCGTGGTCATGAGAAAAGTTTCAACTGAGACTGTTGGCTGTCACATTCTGTATCCCTGGTACAGATGGCGGAGATAAGCACGTTGTGACCGATGCACCAATTCTAGTTTGAGTGCTTCTGTGCAGAGGGAAGGAGATCTGGATCCTCCTGGTGATTTATGTAAAACATACAGGTCATATTGTCTGTTTGACTTTCGTGTGTGTTCTTGATGAAAGGGAGAAAGTGGGCACAGATGTTCCCGACAGACTTTAGCTACAAAAGATGGATATGGAGGGTCACTTCTGTGGAAGCCCACTTGCCCGAAATCTTGTGGTCATGTAGATGAGCTCTCCAGCTTATTAGGGAGTCAATGGTGGTTACACGAATGGTGTGCCTACTCGGACATGGGATGGGTCTTTCCACCAGCCTATAAGTGCTTTACTGCAGAGGGCAGTGACAGCAGCTTGGTTAGTCTGTCCCTGTTTGGGGAATAGATAGAACTGAGCCACATCTGAAGACACCTCATGAACATCTGGGCATTTGGGGTGATGAAGGTACATGCTGCCATATGACCAAGCAGCTGTAGGCAATTCCTGGCCAGTGTTTGGGGGCTGGCCTGGACTGTCTCTCTGAGACTTGTGAGGGTGCTGAGGCTGGGTAGCAGGAGGAAAGCTCTTGCTTGTACTGTGTAGAGTTTGGTGACAATAAACTCCAATCACTGTACTGGAGACAGTGTGGATTTGGGAAGTTGAGCTGCAGGCACAGCTGTGCACATAGTCATCTGCTTGGCTTGTATGGTGTCCTTGAACAAGGGAGCCCTGAGGAGGCAGTCATCTGACTATGGGTAGATAATGCCCAACATTTGTAGATATGCTCCTATGATGGAGAGAACCTTGGAGAATACCCTGGGTGTGGACAAGAGGCTGAATGGGAGCATTCACTATAAGGTGAATAGAAAACTGTCTAGATTGTCGGGCTCAACGGGTAGTGATCAACAGCTCGATGTCTAGTCGTGGTATCAAGCGGAGTGCCCAAGGAGTGGGTCCTGGGGCTGGTTTTGTTCAACATCTTTATTAATGATCTGGATGATCAGATTAATTGCACCCTAAACAAGCTCACAGATGACACTAAGATGGGGGGAGCAGAAGATAAGCTGGAGGATAGGGATAGAGTCCAGAGTTACCTAGGCAAATCAGAGGACTGGGCCAAAAGAAATCTGATGAGGTTCAACCAGGACACGTGCAGAGTTCTGCATTTAGGAAGGAAGAATCCCATGCACGTTACAGGCTGGGAACTGACTGGCTAAGAAGCAGTTCTGCAGAAGAAGACCTGGGGATTACAGTGGACATGAAGCTGGATATGAGTCAGCAGTGTGCCCTTGTTGCCAAAAAGGCCAAACACATATTGGGTTGTATTAGTAGGAGCATTGCCAGCAAATCAAGGGAAGTGATTATTCCCCTCTATTAGGTGCTGGTGAGATGTAGCAAGGTTGAAGACTCACCAGCGCGGCGCCTCCTTCTGGTCATCCTGGGAATTAGCTCTTCAGCGCTTGGAGCACCCTCTGCTGGCTGGTGTCTCGGCTGCTGCTGGCCCCCCAATGTTCCTCCCAGATCCTAGTGACCTTTTACCTTGGGGTGCTGCCCCCAGCAGCACCCCCACTCTCGGTCTCCCCTCCCAGGGGAACTCCCAACGCTCTAAGCCTATCTTGCCTCTGTGGCTACTGCCAGTCCTCATCCTGACTACAGCTTTCTTAAAGGCTGTCTGTAAAGGCCACTCATCATTGGCAAGCAGTTAGGACCAGCTGCCTCTGCCTGTTCCGGGGGTGCACCTCTGTAGCCCTAGTACCTGTATAGGCCTTCACCAAGGCCTGCAGCCTGGGGGTTTACCAGGCTGGAGCTCCCCAGCTCCTTTGCCATATTCCCCGGCACTGCTACAAGGCAGCCAGGTCCTTCTCCCTCCAAAGCTGGAGAAATACTCCTCCCAGCTCCTGGCCACAGTCTTCTTATCAGGGTCAGCTGGGCCCTGATTGAGCTGGCCACACCTGTAGTCAGATATTCACTCAGCTGCTCTCACTTCCTTTCCCAGCCAGGGCTGCTTTTAACCCCTGTTCTGCAGGAGTGGGGCAGCTGCCCCACTACATGAGGCCACACCTGGAGTAATGCATCCAGTTTTGGACCCCCACTAAAGGAGGGATGTGGACAAAATGGAGAGATTCCAGGAGAGGGCACTGAAAATGATTAGGGGGCTGGGGCACATGACTTACGAGGAGAGGCTGAGGGACCTGGGTTATTTAGTCTTCCGAAGAGAAGTGTGTGTATGGGGGGATATTTAATAGCAGTCTTCAGTTACCTGAAGGGGGGTTCCAAAGAGGATGGAGTTAGGCTGTTCTCAATGGTGGCAGATGACAGAACAAGGAGTAATGGTCTCAAGTTGCAGCGGGGGAGGTCCTTGTTGGATATTTGGAAAAACTATTTCACTAGAAGGGTGGTGATGCACTGGAATGGGTTCCCTAGGGAGGTGGTGTAATCTCCAACCTTAGAGGTTTTTAAGGCCTGGCTTGACAAAGCCCTGGCTGGGATGATTTAGTTGGGGTTGGTCCTGCTTTGAGCAGGGGGTTGGACTAGATACCTCCTGGGGTCCCTTCCAACCCTGATATTCTATGATCCTGTACTGATAATGATCTTACCCGATGGTAAATAGTAGGAATCTCCTGTGTGACGGTCTTATAGAGATGCGGAAGTAGGCAACTTGTAGGTTGAGGGCCGAAAACTAATCTCATTCTTTAGAGCTGGAATAATGGCTGCTAGCACGACCATCTTGAACTTCTGTTCCTTCACATATTTATGTAATGCCCTTGGAGCTACAATGGGCCTCTAACCTCCCTTCACCTTGGAGATCAGGAAATAATGGGAATAAAACCCCTTGGCCCTGAGTTGTGCCAGGACTGGTTCTATGGCCCCTAGGCATAACATATGATCTATTTCCTGACGAAGGAGGTTCTCTTGAGAAGGACCCTTGAAGAGGGACAGGGAAGGAGAGAGAAAATGGGGAGAGACTTGAATTGAATGTCATAACTCTTTGAAATAACCTCCTAGACCCATCTGTCAAAGAAGATACTCTCCCAACTGCTGTGAATGGGGAAGGCGATTTCTGAAGAGGCATGACATGTGTAGTAGCATCTAAAGTTGCAAGGTATAATTGTTCGGGCCCTCTTCCAACCCATCAGAAGTACTTAGAAGAGGCAGACTTAAGAGGTTGCAGACTGGGGTGCAGACTGCTTCCGCTTTTGAACCCTGGGCCTCTTATGTTGCAGCTCACAACAGCTCTGAGACAGATGGGTATGACCGGTGCTGTGGCTGACAGCTATTATCTTCTCTTCTGTCCTGCAGTTTAGATTCCCAGGGAGCATAATGTGGACTGGGAATCCCTCAAGGGGTGAAGAAAATAACCTATCTTCTCTGTGAAGAGCTTGGGCCCTTCAAATGTGAGATCTTGTCTGCAGCTCTTTGGACAACCCAGAAAGATGTAGCCAAGAAGCCTGCCTCATTACCCCCACCACGGACACTGAGCGGGCTGCTGTTTAGGCTGTGTCAAGTTCCTTTTGTGTCTTTGGTAAATGGTCCAGAAACACACTGAGTTTCCATAATAAAATCATATTTGGTCATGGCAGCTCGAGGCAGACAATAAGGAAGGGAGAGCACTGAACAGATGCTGCTACCTAAAATCTCTCATTAGAGGCCCAGGGGTGCAGATACACCTACAGTGGAGCACCCTTAGGGACACTACTCGAAGACCATATAATCTGCTTCTCAGTGCTTCCCACTTCCCAAGTACAATGAACACTTTCAAAAACTCTGGACCACATTTTCAGCGAGGCCTCTGTCCAGCCTTCATGTATGCACATGCACTTGAATACTCGAACATCTACGCACAGAGAGGCAGAAATTTTTCTTTTTTCCCTGAGATTTGAAATAATTACAAGGACATTTTTCTTTCAAAAGATAAACAGGAATAGAATCAAAGTATATCAAACCCTGCTAGAAGTCCACAAAAATGTACACCCCCATAGGAAGAGTTATCTGTAGACAAATATTCAGCAGCTTTTAGACAGCATATATCCAAAAGAGCCCGACAGAGAAAGTCTGAGCAAAATAAAAAAAACCTAGATAGAGATGATAGAAAACAAAACCAGAAAAAAAGACATTACTGATATTCACAGAGCAAGGCTATATCAGGAAACCCCTAAATATTACTTATAAAATCCTGTAGCATCTAGCCTTTAACATAGGTGGCACCAAGAAGATTATATTCTCAGAAAAAAAAAGAACTCTCCCTGGATTTTGTCCTCTCTGAAATGCATGCAACAGTGAGATGAAATTCAATTACACCCATCCCAAAAGCAAACACTTGAAAGAAAGAATGATTCTTAAAAGGCTGAAACCTCTCAGACAGTTCAGTCCAGACACCTGAAAAATAGTTGCTGCTTTCTTAGCACATTCTCATGACTCCTGTTATCTCAGAGGAACATAACAGCAGTATTTAAGCCATGTAAATTTACTTTTCTTTAGTATCAAACTTTGAAAGTGAAATGCTGCACTCTCCATGTTCCATGGACAGTGGGGACCTCTGCAAATATTTTACGTCCAATGTTCTATTTAGAGTACCAGAAAAAAAAGAACCTGATTCAAAATAGCATCTAGTGGATTTTCATCTGCATCGGAAAATCAATAATCAGGCATAATTCAACAGAGGCGGAAGTCCCCGCTCAAGGGAGACCGAGGTGCTGTAGGTAACGAGGGGCACTGGCAGACCTATGTATGGGAAGGGGCAGCTGGCACACCTCTCCTGCGCTATGACTGGGCTCATTAAGTATCAGTACTTAATTTTCTTCAGCACTAAAACTCTACAATCTCGGAGAAAAAATCTTGATGCACAACCTGTATCAAAGATTAGCCAGCCTCAAACCGAAAAATAAGTGGTTAAAATCCAAGAAATCTGTAAATTCATTACTTTCATATCTGATTGTTTTGTACAGCCTTATCTTGAAGTTACTCACCTATAATGGCTGCTTTACAAACTGCTGTCATTAAAGCTCTAAGGAATGTAGGTGAAGTCATCTGGCTTTCATCTAGATTAGCCTGAAATCAAGAGTAAATGGACAGTTAAAAGCACTCTAATGTACAATAGAAACTGTTCCCAAAATCCATGCTGAATTTGGCACTAAGTGCAAGTTCAGTGAAAGCTGCTGCAGTAGGAATCCAATTCATCCCTTGTATAAAAATTCATCTTCCCCACTAAACTTCTTGGAAATAGTTTAGCTGTGTCAATGTTTGCCAATATCTCTCCTGTAATCAACATTACAATCTATTTAACTGCACACGTTCCCTATTCATTTAGCTAGAGAAACATTCTGAAATAATAATACTTGGCATTTATTCAACATTTTACATTTCCAAAATGATAGACAATTTTTAATTAATCATGCTACACAATATCCCTGTAAGGTGAGTCTTAGAGACTGGAAATTGACAAGAGTAATTAAATGACTTGCCCAAATCTACAAGACAGATGATGGCAAAGCCAGGATCAGAACCAGAACTGAGATGTTCCCAGACTTTCAGTCTTGTGATCTCTCCTCCGGACGGTGCTGACTCTACAGCAGTAGAAAAATTAACTGATTCTGACAAACTGTTAACAACAGAGAGCTGAAATGGTGCTGACCTACGTTTAGTTGCAAGAATACATCAAGATAAGAACATAAGAACAGCCATACTGGGTCAGACCAATGGTTTATTCTGTCTCTGACGGTGGCCAGTGCCAGACGAGGGACAGTAACAGCACTGTGAGCGCCTTCTGGTGCAGACTTCGTTTTCCTCCTAGTGCCGTTACTGGGGACTCAGTACTGTGCTCATTACCAGTAGATGATTTCTGCACCACAGGAGGTCTTGGGAGTGCTCTATTTTCCAATGCAATGGAGAATGATCTCCTGGACTGCAATCCTTGGACTAGTGGAAATGCCCTGGGACTTCAAAAAGGCCAGCGCATAGGCATTTGACACTGTACTGGTGGCCAGGCCATTGTCAGGATATCCTGGCTCTTGTCAGCTGCTGGGTAGAGCCAGCTGGAGAGATGTCAGCTCCTGGGGGAGATGTAAGACTCTGCCTTCAAGTCTGACTCAAGAAGTTGCTTCTTGGTGACCCAGGCAGAACAGTACGAACTGGTGCTGGAGAGTGGTGAGACCAGTGCTGCGCCATCCTGGGAGGTTTCCCTTTTGATGGCACTTGAGGCTTTGGTGCCATGGTTGCCCTTGCCACCGGTGCCAGCAACGACGGTTCCCAAACAGTGGGAGATGGCAGTATTAGGCGTGATAGCAACTCCCTCGCTGTCTCAAATGCCTCTGGCATGGACGGTAGTGTCAGGGCTGTATTCCGCTGGCTCTCTCTTGATGAAGAGTCCAACAGTGCCAGACTCGACAGATCTGAGGTCAGAGTCAATGGTGCCATGCCGGGAGCTGGTTTCTGAGTGGCGTGGAGTGGTATGGTGTCTCAGTCTTCCTAGCTCTTTCCAACTGGCAAATCTTGGGGTTGGGGAATGCCTCCAGTCCGTTGTCTTGTTTCTTTCTTGGTATCGGTGATGGAGAGCAGTGCTGAGAGTCCCAGGGAGTAGATGACTTCCTCTGCACCAGAGGTGACCGACAGTGCCGAGAGTCCCAGGACTGAAGAGGAGTCCTTTCTTGGTGCCGGAGAGGCCAAACTATGCTGCCTTTTCATCAGAGAAGCCAGAGCATTTCTCACCAAGGTAGAAGTGCTCAGAGCTGAGTTGGTGTAGCTTGGGTCTGAGGGGGATGGAGGGCTGCCTCCATGAGGAAGAATTTCAGTCTCTTATCCTGGTCCTTCTGTGTGCAGGGCCAGAACCCTTTACAAATTCTACAGTGCTCTTGCATGTGGGACTCCCATGAACGCTTAAGGCAGCTAGAATGGGGATCACTGCTAGGCATCGGCTTGTGGCATGGCGCTCACTGCTTAAACCCCAGGGACTGAGGCATGCCTGGGTGCCGGGGAGGGGTTAACCCCCAATAAGCAGGCTTCTCTAACCGAAATACTAAAAACTATAACCACAACTTAACCACTAGTGACTATACACAAGAAGTCGAAGAAGTCCACTGAGAGTACTTGTGAAGAACACAGGGACAAGCTGATGTCCCAGTAATCATCAGACGTGGTAAGAAGGAACTGAGGGGATGGTGGGTCAGCAAGGCCCTTATATAATGGTGCTATAAAAGTGCGACGTCAGGGGGTCCCAGAGCCAACCTGACAGATACCACTGAGGGGAAAACTTTCCAGTGGCAGTGCTTGAGGTGAGCACACACCTACGCTGGAATGGACATGAGCAAGCACTCAAAGAAGAGCTCCTGCTTTGTGTTATGTGAAGGAGTAAATATCACTTCCCCATTCACTTTCTCATAACATTCATGATTTTATACATCTCTATCATATCCCCCTTAGTCCTCTCTTTTCTAAGCTGAACCATCCCAAACCTTTTAATTTCTCCTCATATGAAAGCTGTTTCATACCTCAATCATTTTTATTGCCCTTCTCTGTACCTTTTCCAATTCTAATCTATCTTTTCTGAGATGGGGTGATCAGAACTGCACCTAGTATGGGCATATCATGGATTTCTATAATGGCATTATGATAGTCTCTGCTTTATCATCTCTCTTTCCCAATGGTTTCTAACATTCTCTTAGTTTTTTTAGCTGTCTCTACACAATGAGCAGATGTTTTCAGAGAACTACCTGTGACGACTCCAAGATCTCTTTCTTTGATGGTAATAGCTAATTTAGACCCCATCACTTTGTATATGTAATTGGGATTATATTTTCCAGTGTGCATTACTTTGAATTTTATTTGCCATTTTGTCACCCAGGTTAGTGAGATCTCTTTTTGCAACTCTTCGCAGTCAGCCTTAGGCATAACTATCTTGAGTAATTTTATGTCAACTAAATATTTTTCCAACTCACTGTTTACTCCTTTATGAATATGTTGAAAAGCACAGGTCCAAGTATAGATCTTTGGGGGACCCTGCTATTTATCTCTTTCCATTGTGAAAACTGACCATTTATTCCTACCCTTTATTTTCTTTTAACCAGTTACTGATCTGAATGGACCTTCCCTTTTATCCCATGGCTGCTCACTTTGTCAAAGGCTTTTTGAAAGTCCAATTACATCTTATTGACTGGATCATCCTTGTCTACATGCTCAAATAATTCAAGTTGATTGGTGAGGCATGATTTCCCTTTATAAAAGCTGTGTTGACTCTTCCTCAACATATTATGTTCATCTCTGTGTTTGATAATTTCTTTTCAGTTTTAACCAATTTGCCTGGTACTGAAGTGAACTTACCAACCTGTAATTGCCAGCATTGCCTCTGGAACCCTTTTTAAAAACTTGTGTTACGTTAGCTACCTTCTAGTCATCTGGTACAGAGGCTGACTTAAGCTATAGGCTACATACCATAGTCAGTCGTTCTGCAATTTCACATTTGGAGTTCCTTCAGAATTTTTTGGTGAATACCATCTGGTCCTGGTGACTTGTTACTGTTTAATGTATCAGTTTGTTTCAAAACCTCCTAAACAGGGAAAGCTCCTCAAATTTGTCACCTAAAAAGAATGGCTTGCGTGTAGAGATCTCCCTCTCATCCTCTGCAGTGAAGACCAATGCTAAGTATTCATTTAGCTTCTCCGCAATGGCTTTGTCTTGAGTGCTCTTTTAGCACCTTGATCATCCAGTGGCCTGCCACTGACTATTTTGAAGGTTTACTACTTCTGATTTATTTATTTTTTTGCTGTTCATTTATGTACCCTAAGCTAGTTGCTCTTCAAGTTCTTTCTCCACTGGTCTTATCATCCTTTTTACACTTGACTGCCAGAGTTTATGCTCCTTTCTATTTTCCTCACTAGGATTTGACTTCCAATTTTTAAAGGATGCCTTTTTGCCTCTAGCCACCTCTTTTACTTGGCTGTTTAGCCATGGGAGATTTCGGGGAAGGGGAGTATACCTTTAGTTTGAGCCTCTGGGCTGGTCTTCACTAGGGCAGGGGATCGACTGCAGATATGCAACTTCAGCTATGTGAATCACGTAGCTGAAGTCGGCGTATCTGCAGCCAACTTACCTCCCGTCCTCATGGCGAGGGCAGCCGGCGGCGCGCTCCCCCGTCGACTCTGGCTTCCTCCTCCGGGGGAGCTGGAGTTCCGGAGTCGACGGGGGCAGTGCTAGCTATCGATTTCTCATGTCCTCACAAGACGCGAGAAATTGATCGCTAAAACATCGACCACTGCCTGCGGTAGTGAGGACGTACCCTCTGTTATGGTGTTTTTTTCAATAGTCTCTCCTTGCAATTTGCAGGCATTATACTCTTGTGACTGTTCCTTTTAATTTCCATTTAACTAGTTTCCTCATTTTTGTGTGATTTCCTATTTGAAATTAAACACTATTGTGGTGGTTTTCTTTGGCATATTTCCCCCTATGAGGATGTTAAATCTGTATTATGATTGCTTTTACCAAGCGATTCAGCTATCTTTACCTCTTGGACTAGATCCTGTGCTTCACTTAAGACCAAATCAAGAATTGCCTCTCCCCTTCTGGGTTCCAGGGCAAGCTGCTGCATTTATAGTGTCTAGAAATTTTATTTCTGCATCCCCTCCTGAGGTGAAATATACCCATTCAATATGAGGACAGCTGAAATTCCTCATTATTATTGCATTTTCTGCCTTTGTAGCATCTCTAATCTCCTTGAGCATTTCTCCATCACCATCCTGGTCAGGTAGTCGGTAGTATATTCTTACTGGTATACGCTTGTTATACAAACATCGTATTTCTAGCCATAAAGATTCTATGGGACAGTTTAATTCATTTAAGACTTTTACTATATTTAACTCTCTGTTTTCTTTCACATATAGTGTCACTCCTGCAACAGCATGACCTACTCTATTGTTTTTCTATATTTTGTACCCTGCCATCACTACGTCTCATTGATTATCGTTATTCCGCCAAGTGTCCATGATGCCTATTATACCAACAGGACAAATCTGGTTTAGCATCATTTCAGACTCAGAGGTTAAAATCTGGTTTAAAGGATGTGCCCAGAGTTAGAGAAGAGACAATGGGTGGGTGCATGCTTTTATACTCTTAGTTCTAAAATACTGGAACAGAGCAAGGCACGCACATGCATTGCCAATGGGTAACTGTTTGCAAAGAATTTCACTGGTGCATGGGAGGCCACACAATCTAATAATGGGACACAGATAACATCAGGAAGAAAACCAACCAATTTCACCCCATACTTGGAAAATGAACTGTTATAGCGTATCTGCTTTAAAATGTCATTGCTAATACATACACTGCACATATTCAGAAAATTATACATTTGAACAGGCCATTATCAGATGTGTTAACCTTCAAAATAAGGATGCAGACAAAAAACTAAGAGAACTTTACAGAAGTTAACATTTTCTTCCTGCATATTATATTCTTTATCTCTAAGCAATGTGGATTTTACAACCATATTTATATCTTGTTCTCCTGTGCTTAGAATGGAGATAAAATTGAAATGGCCAATTTCTACTGTAACTGTACTGAATCTTACTGTTCAAAAGTGTATATTGGGAAAGTGCTTAAGATGTTAGGCCATAGGGTGGGTGCTTTATGGAAATTTAACAGTCTTTGTGAACTGAAGAATGCAGAGTGGTCAACTGTACAAATACTATATGCCTTGTCCAGAGATGAATTGGTGGTGGTTATGAACACTTCTGCTTGGTTCCCTGGAGACTGATGTAGTAGGAAGAGAGCCTGAGCCATAAGCCCTTGAAACAGAGGCCTAGTATGAGGCAGGACCCACTGACAGAATCTGGCAAGAACAGGGCTGATATTGCAAAAATACACAGTCCTAAGAAGTGCTATCACAGAGTACTCACATAAACACATCTCGATATCAAGTGGTACCAGAACATTCTGATATCGAGGATGGTACAAAAACATTTCCCAAGGGTAAGAGGAACACACTGACCTATCCTAAAAGGTAAGGTCAGGATGACAGTACATAACAGAGATGTTTTGATCAAACCAACATATACAATGTGATAGATGATAACTAGCCATATCAGGGGCAGTAACTATATCAGAGGGACAGTACTAACATGTTTGTATCAGGGTATAAAGATGTCTCTCCAAGGGAGTATTTTTGTTTGGCCTAGGGAGGAACAGAAAGTCCCACCATTTACAGTTATGGACATACATATATTAATGGTCCGGTAGAGTCTGTGGGATACTAGTACCGTGCTTCATCAACAATAAACCTGGCTGGATGTCTTTGTTTCTTAACAGATTTTGTGGTCATTGGGTGGTTTGTTTGAGGTGTGCAGTGTCATCTGTTTGCACAGGGCTGGGGTGTCACATAGAGGGAACACACACACGGAGCCAAACATCTATCATCATCTGACTATACTGGTGACCCTGACCACTAATCTGGTAGGTAAGCAAGCTGTCCTCTGTATAAATCACAACCTAACATGACAGATAGCCACAAGCTAGGAAACTCCCTTAACTCCTCCCTGCTAAACTCTAGAGAGTTTAATAAGGTATGCACATGCTGGGTTGCTAGCAAATCTCTCTTGGCTCAGGTTACCCTACCTTCCTAGGTTGCTCTTCACCTCCCTTCCCCTGCCTCTCCTCACTTTTGCTCTTTCTCTCTATGTTATAAAAGTTAAAAAAGTTATAATTTTTACAAAAGCCTCCAAAAATCATGCAATTAAAAACCGAACAAAACAACAAACAGAAAAAAAGTAAAAACTTTACTTTAAATAAATACAGTAAATTAATTATTTTAAACCTTCATTATGTTAACCCTTAACATCTATAAACATCTAACCACAACTGGAAGCTATGCAGCAACAGAAGAATTATTCTGTGGCAGTGACTAGATCTAGTGGCTAGCACATAACTATATTATTCCTGAAAAGCTAATATCAGACTGGGGTAGGCAGTTCAGGGGTGTAAAACAAAGAGGTGGAAAAAGATTGGCTGGGATAATGTTTATAAAGATGGTTAATGCACAGGTACAGTAAAAACAGTCTTTATACCTCTACCCAATCAAAGATTTGTTCATCATTCGCCTTGTCCTCAATAATGAGTTTTTCTAGCTGTTTGTTCAGTTCGTCAGCAGAGAGTTCTTCCTCTGAAAGTGCTTCTGAGGAACTGGAACAGTCAGACAGTATGAAGTCCAACTTCTGCAACATTAGAAGTTATTAGAGATTATTAAATATTCTTTTCTACACTGAATCATACTGAGGCAAAAGAACAAGCAACATTTTAGTTTGTTTTATCATTGTAATGATGTATGTCCTACCTTTCATTTCAAAGAATCAGAGCAATTTATAAACAACACACTGATGTATAATCTATACTCACGGAATTATAGAATATCAGGGTGGGAAGGGATCTCAGGAGGTCATGTAGTCCAACCCCCTGCTCAAAGCAGGACCAATCCCCAACTAAATCATGCCAGCCAGGGCTTTGTCTAGCCTGACCTTAAAAACCTCTAAGGATGGAGATTCCACCACCTCCCTCCCTAGGGAACCCATTCCAGTGCTTCACCAGCCTCCTAGTGAAAAATATTTTTCTAATATCCAACCGAAACCTCCCCCTCTGCAACTTGAGACCATTACTCCTTGTTCTGTCATCTGCTACCACTGAGAACAGTCCAGATCCATCCTCTTTGGGACCCCCTTTCAAGTAGTTCATAGAGTGCTCATAGATTTTTAAGGTCAGAAGAGACCATTATGAACATCTAGTCTGACCTCCTGCACAATGCAGGTCACAGTCTCATCCACAGATTTCTGCCACAGATCCCTAAATGGCCCCCCTCAAGGACTGAACCCACAACTCTGGGTTTAGCAGGCCAATGCTCAAACCACTGAGATATCCCTCCCCCTGGTTCTCATAGACTCTAAGGTCAGAAGGGACCATTATGATCATCTAGTCTGACCTCCTGCACAACGCAGGCCACAGAATTTCACCCACTCACTCCTGCAATAAATCTCTCACCTATGTCTGAGCTATTGAAGTCCTCCAATCATGGCTTAAAGACTTCAAGGTGCAGAGAATCCTCCAGCAAGTGACCCGGGTCCCATGCTGCAGAGGAAGGCAAAAAACCTCCAGGGCCTCTGCCAATCTGCCCTGGAGGAAAATTCCTTCCTGGCCCCAAATATGGCGATCAGCTGAACCCTGAGCATGTTGGCAAGACTCACCAGCCAGACACCCAGGAAAGAATTCTCTGTAGTAACTCAAATCCCATCCCATCTACCATCCCATCACAGGCCACCGGAAAGCAGCTATCAAATCTCCCGCTCTCCTGCCCCGTCTTCTCTTCTGCAGACTAAACAAATCCAGTTCCTTCTCGTCATAACTCATGTTCTCCAGTCCCCTAATCATTTTTGTTGCCCTCCGCTGGATTCTTTCCAATTTTTCCACATCCTTCTTGTAGTGTGGGGCCCAAAACTGGACACAGTACTCCAGATGAGGCCTCACCAATGCTGAATAGAGGGGAATGACCACGTCCCTAGATCTGCTGGAAATACCCCTTCTTATACAACCCAAAATGCCATTAGCCTTCTTGGCAACAAGGGCCCACTGTTGACTCCTATCAGTAGAGGGATCACTTCATCCAGCAAGGAAATGCAGCCACCTTTGAGGAACAAAGTGGCAGTGTAATATTCCACTACACTTTAACCCATGAAATGAAGGCATATACTTTATCTAACAAAACGAACAACATGTGCTGGGTCATCATCTGAGCCTGCTATAAAATGAAGTATATGGCAGAATGCGGGTAAAACAGAACAGGAGACATACAATTCTCCTCCCAAGGAGTTCAGTCACAAATTTAATTAATGCATAATTTTTTTTACTGAGCATCATCACCATAAAGCCATGTCTTCTGGAATGGTGTCTGAAGCATGAATAGGCATATGAATGTTTAGCATATTCAGCAGCAAATATCTTGCAATGCCAGCTACAAAAGTGCCATATGACTGCCTGTCCTCACTGTCAGGTGACACTGTAAATAAGAAGCAGGCGGCATTATCTCCCATAAATGTAAACAAACTTGTTTGTCTTAGCAATTGGCTGAACAAGAAGTAGGCCTGTGTGGACTTGTAGGCTCTAAAGTTTTACATTGTTTTTGAATGCAGTTATGTAACAACAACAAAATCTCCATTTGTTAGTTGCACTGTCATGGTAGAGATTGCACTACAGTATTTGTATAAGCTGAACTGAAAAATACTATTTTTTATTTTTCATTTTTACAGTGAAAATATTTGTAATAAAAATGATAATATAAAGTGAGCACTGTACACTTCATATTCTGTGTTGTAATTAAAATCAATATTTTTCAAAATGTAGAAAAAAATCCACAAATATTTAATAAATTTCAATTGGTATTCTATTGTTTAACAGTATGTTTAAAACTGTAATTAATTTTTAAAATAGAGATAATTTTTTTGAGTTAATCGCATGAGTTGACTGATTAATTGACACCCCTATCAGGAAGCAAAGGCTAATACACTTTTTTTTTTTTTTTTTCAAAATGTGACATAAAATCTATAAGGATCGCTAGTTCTCAGATCTTGATTTTACATTGCATTTCCAGTAGCACAGTACTCCTTAAAATGATGCTGGGCCACTGGTTCAGTACTGACTCAAGAGATTATTTAACCACCCACATCACTTTCAAGCATTCCTTTGGTGCCTTCCACCAAATGTACTGCCTAAATCTAATCTGAATGACTGGAGTACCTCATCTTCATGTTCCATTTTGATAATATTTAGAGATGGAACTGAAATGAACAACTAGGACTCAAAGTAAAAATAAAATACAAGCCAATGGGCCAAAAGTATCTTACAAATATACCTCATAGTGCTCTTCTCTAGCAGAAACTTGCTTTGAACTCACATGCTCCATGAGAAAGGTATGTACATCCTCCCCTTCAGGTAAGTAGTCCTTCCAACTGAGACCAGCCTCCCTCCATAAGGCTCCTACTTTCTTATGGCTCTAAAACACAAAGCAGTTTGTTCATTTTTTAAATCTGAAGAGAAAAGCACAGGAGCTTAAACAGGCTGGAATGGCGCTGCTGCATAAAGATAAATATATAATCATTTAGCCATCAAAAAATATGCTCTGCCATGATGTGAAAACTTCCAGAAAGCCTGTGCTGGAGAAGTTATATATAATAGCCTACCTTTTACAGGTAAATGTTGTATCTTGTAAGCTGCTCAGATGCCACAATGATGTGTAATAAATATGGCTGGCTTGATGTGATATATGGAGTTTGCAACAACATGACCAAAGATCATCTACAATAAAGTGACCATATGTAAAAGTGCGGTCCAGTGGACATACAGAATTGGGACTTAACCTGACTTGGGTTCTACTCCTAGCTTTGCCACTGACTTGCTGTGCCCTAGTAAGAAATACTTATCTCTTAGTCCCTTTACACATGAATAAAGTTAGAGCATGTCTAATTTAGAAAAATCAGGTTTACATGGGTATCTTCTGTATGGAGATCAATCCTCCAGGTCACGTGTGTGACATCAAGGTCACAATTTAAATCCTACAATTCATTGTAAATCTACTGAAAATACCTATACAATCATATGTGGTACAACCTTCTGCATCTGATAGTCCAGTAGACTTCATGCCTGACCTTTTAGAATTCCCCAAAATGTTGATATTTATAATAAACAATACTGAAGATAGTGATAGTAATAAGCTCTTCTTTAGTGCCTTCAACCCAAGAATCTCAAAATACTTTGAAAATATGAATGAATTAAGCCTCACAACACATGTTTGGTAAGGTGGTATTATCCTCATTTTACAAATGGGTTATTGGGTGTCTAAAGTTAGATTTCAAGATAAATATGGCCTGATTTTCAGAGGAAGATTATAGAAGTCAGTGGGAGATGCTTGTGCTCAGTATTTCTGTGACTGAAACCTAAGATTTAGGTGACTAAATATGGTGTTGGATACCTGACTTTAGGTACCCAACACTGAAAATTCTGGCTTATGTGGCTTACCTAAGGTTATACCAGAAGTCGGGCAAAGCTAGAAATAGAACCCAGATCTTCTGACTTTAGGCTGTGCTTTAACCACAAGATCATTGCTCCTCTCCCTGTTCTTCTCCCACATGATATAGAGAAAATGGCAATCCACAATCCAAACAAGCAGCAAATTACTAATTTTAAAAAATAAAATATAAGTTCCTAGCTACATTAAGGAAAAGCTTCTGAAACAACTGACCTAATTTAAATCCATGCTTTAAAAAGGAAGTGATGAATTTACGGGGTTTAACGTACAAAACTACACAAAGTGAATTATTTAGCCTGACCTTAGAAATAAAATTTTAAATAAATGATACACTTATAGGGAAACTACCAACGTGTCTGCACAGACAACTGTGAAAATGTGTAAAAGAACTTTAGAAGTTACATGATGAATAGGTATCTCTATTCCTAGAGACAGGTGAATCTCAAGAGTTTGCAGGTTTAGTTTGGATAAACACTCAGAAGTCTGACTGGCCATCTGAAACTTATCCGAACTCTGAGAACCTCTCAGGTCTGCAAGAACAGGCTCTTTTGTGAGATTGCCAGTACTTCTTGTTTCCGATCAGCCCAGAAATACCTTGAGAATGGCTCTCTTGCAATATTTCAGCACTCCAGCTTCTGGAAGAAGCCAGGTGCAGAGGTACCTACAAAAGGGAAAAGTGACAAGAAAATGGTAACCCAACTTTTTGGAATCTTATGAGGCTTGGTTTGAAATTTGGGGGAGGAAAGGCAGGTTTCTTATGTTATTTGCATAGGTTCACCTATACCAAAATGTTGGGAATACGAGCGCATTGTCTTTATGCATGATCATTTACTTTCTGCACCTAACACAATTTATAAGTTGTATCCTTGCATACTTACCATTTGTTTGCATAGAAGGTGCAATATTTCAGAAAGCAAGACCCCAGCTCTTCCCACAGGAAGTAAAGGTTTGCTAAATTCTCTGGAATGGAACAGAAATAAATACTTTTATTTTAATATTTTACTGTCTCAGACAAGTTACACTGTTGTGAAAAGCAGCTCTTGATTTGGGGCAGGAGAGAGGTGGGGATCAAGCTGATGCAGAAAACTGCACAGCTTTAACTTCCGCTCTATATATGGGATCTCATCTTGCTTCCACTGAAGTTAATGTTAAAGTTCTGATCAAATCCACTGATGTAGAATTGGACCCATATTAGACTAAAATTTAGAAAAACTGCACAACAGGAACAATTGAAACACCTCTAGACCGTATTTTCACACAGGGATGGGATGAGGATTTGGTTTGTAGAATCTTGTAGATTGTAAGGCCTAGATTTTAAACATATGCAGGTCTTTGATTTCAATGGAAGATAGCAGCCCAAGCACCTTTAAAAACTTGTCCCTAAGCTCTTTGGAGCAGGGAACTGTCACTTTCTAGATAACAGGACAGTGCTACAATAACAGGGTCCAAGCCTGGTCGGCCTACCTGTGCTGCTGCAATATAAATGTGACTGAAGGTGATAATGATAAACATGTAGTAATGCTCTGATTTTTTAAAATGATTTTCCATTTTTGCGGGTGAAGTTTTGTGCTCCTGGTTAATAGTAATCAGACAGATGTAAGTGGTAATTAATTCTAAGCACAATTATCATCGGTAAAAAACTGTATCTCCAGAAAATGAAAGCAGAGTTCACATCCCCTTAAAAGATCAGGCCTTAATATTTCCTTAAGTCACTCTGGTCCTACAACTTTAGGTTGTTTTTAATTCAGCTAGGAAAAAAATGGGAATGAAGAGGATTGGTAAAAAAATGTTTTTTTTTTAAAAAAAGAACGAACGACTGCACAACAGCAAGTTCCTGCACCATCAGAGTTTCCACATTAATGAAAATTTGATTTCTGGAACACCTCTCACAAGGTCTCATATTGACTCTCTCATGCAGCGTCTCATATTATTCCTGTCTAGTCAACCAACAGAAGTCATGCTGCTTAGATGTTATAGCATAATCAGGCTAGTTTAGGCATGACAGTCACTGAACAAAAATAGCATTGCTTACATTATAAGTTCTCTCATAGAGATTCCTCCTTCTTTTAACATGGGAGTCACCAATTCAGCTAGATACAACCAAATATGTGGTATATCAATGGCCATATCATCCGCCAGCTCCAAGGTGTCTGAAAACCTTTGGAAGAAAGGAGAAACTCAAAATATTAAATCCAATTCCAATCTCAGTGAATTTTTTCTGCCAAGTAAATCCACCCTGCATTATATACTTTTGATTTATATTAAACAAGCCCAATGGTATGCCATCCAATCCTCTCCAGGTTATTGTCTAGCATAATTACCTCGTGAAATGCTGAAGTACTGGAAGTATTTGCAAGAGGAAATTTCCTCCATGTGACTGGAGTGCCATGGAGGGTGGAAGTCAAAACATACAGGAAAACAATTTTTAAAACTCACATTACTCAATAATGAGCCACTCATTAACAGTCCTGACACCTGTAAGGGTAAAAAGCATTCTCTTTTTTAAATACAAAACCTCTAACAAACAGAATTCTACATGTGGGAGGACACAGAAAATATGGTATAAGATTTTCAATGGAACAATGTTTGATTAAGTCTGATGTGATCCATCAAGTGTCTAAAACATAAGACAAGAAAATAGTCAATAAACTGGAATGTGGCCTGAGAAGTTCAATCTTTCTCTTTTAGGAAAATCACCTGCACACTTGGCTGGGTTAGCAGGAGGTCCAGGCATTCTAGAACATAAGACTCTATGGCTGATTTATGAGGTCTTTTTTCAAACTGCAAATCCAGATTTCAGAATTTTCGACACCCCTTCCAAAAGCACAATGACAAATTATCAATGAACCATCTTCATGTTTCACCAGTGGAACCAGGCACTCACTTTTTACCCGGTGGATTATAAATGCACCATCAGAAAATTACTAAATCAGAATCAGAAAATCACTATCAGAAAATTCACACTGATTCATTGGTTCCTGGGAACCTTCAATAACCTGCTGGTATCCATTTTAAATGGATTCTGATGAATTCCCTTTTTCTTGTTCACTAGTTTCAGGGATGGTTTTTGAGGAGCTTCTGTCTCATACGCCTGTTTCTTTATTAAGGTTTCTGGTACTGGTTCATCCTGGGTTTAACTGAGCTCTTCTGCCAGTAATTTGGCTGTTTATTTCCTGTCATGCAGAGAGCTTCTCACTAGAGTTGAGCTTAATTTAGATTTTGTGCTATGATCTTAGCTCAGACCATGGCCTTGAATCTCATGGTAATGTGTTTTGGGTAAACAGTATAGAACAGCGGTTCTCAAACTGGGGGTTGCAGGGGGCAGCAGCAGACGTGGCACAGTGAAAAGGGGTCTCGAACCAAAGAAGTTTGAGAACCCCTGGTATAGAAAGTCTTTAGCAATTTTGCTATATGTCCACTGAATGTCATGGCTTTCTCGCTAGTCACTAGTAACATCTAGTGCATTCATTTGGTTTCTTGCCCTCTGTCCCCCACAGGAATACCACACATCCTAATACTTCACCAACAGTCCACTTCTTTGGGCACCATAACTCATTATCAATATCAAGTGAAGTGTGATAAACTGTAGTTTACAGTGGTGTGGTAGCTCTGTTGGTTCCAGGATATTAGACAAACACAGTGGGTGAGGTAATACCTTTTACTGAACCATCATCATTTGCTGAAAGAGACAAGCTTTCAAGATACACAACTCTTCTTTTGGTCTGAAGACCAGACTCAGTGTGAATAATTCTGAATCTGTAAGTCACTGCATGAGACTTGTGACATGTAACTGCACATGCGCCCACAAACACACACACACTTTAAACCCTTGTGTTATGTTTTTCTTACCCTAGCTCACGTGGAACAACAGATTTTAACTAGGTATTATAAAGCCTATTATGTTAATTTTGTGTTTTGGTGACAGTATGTGTTTCCAAAGTGAATGTTCATCTTGTCCAGCAGCAAGGAAGGTGTACTTACCATACATAATATTTGGGGATCAAATATTTCTACTCTATGATCTATCTGGCTTCCACTAGTCATAGAAGCAAAAGGGTCTTCCAAGTTTATTGATAAATCCAGGTTATGCAATCCATCTGCATCAGCTTTCAGATTTTTTTGATGTCAAAACGCACTGTCAGTGATGGACTTGTTGACACTGTCATCACTAAGCAGTCAATAGCAGTGTGATATGGCAACCTTTCAAATAAGAGCACCATGAAATCGCTACAGACACTAACATTTAATATGTGAAAACAAAAATTTCTTCTGTCATAGTTAGAGCACTACTTCCTTAGTTATTCTTGGTTTAATCATTGCATTATGATCCCTGGGGCGTACTGGCTGTCTTAAGGGATTCTTATTGGGATACATGGTTTGTTTTACTTTTGTACAACAGGTTCAAATCTAGGCTAGGTCAGTGTGATCAGGATGCAGTTACCATATGACAATCTAACACCTGTCCAGTGACCAATGAGGTGGTCTATCATCAGTTCCTAGAGGACAGACGTCCACACCACCAGCAGCATAACTGCATTTGGCACCATACTACCCTTATCTCCAGGGCTGGTCCCTATAAATCAGAGTTGAGTCACTGGCAGCAGGGTACTGCATGAGTGAAGCCTGTCTTGTCATTGCAAGAACTAACCCCATTCTGGGGATAGATGGAGGACTTAAGTTTAAAGAGCTGCCAATGTGGCACCTTTCACAAGCATTAATTTCACTCAAATATTGATTTCACACACCCTTTCCCCCAGTTATACAAGACTCCTCAATTAGTAAATATAAATCCTCTTTCAAAAAAAACACTTGCAGGATACCGTTGCTCTCTCAGGAAGCTGGGAAGGGGTTAGCCCGCAGCACAAGAGTATGTTTTTGAAATTAACACAAAAAGAAATTAGCGATTTAATTGAAGTGTTTATATGGCAGAATACCAACCCTTTGAAGAAGTCCTGTTTGCTTAGCTTTTCCGACTGCACCAACTGATGTAGTAACTGGCCCATGTGATCCCTGGTGATCTGACTCCTCTCGAGAGTAGACTCCACTCCAACTCGCACAAAAATGGGCAGCAGACTTTGTGCATTCAACTCCTCCACACATTGCATTGCTTCCTGTTCAAACACCACAGAGAATCATTTATCTGAATTCTGGGGAGACGTGCAAGGCAGGAGAATGTTCTTCACTAAAATGAAGTCTATGGCAGCAGACTTCTGGCTGAAGTCAACAGATTATTTTTATACACTTTTGTCATTCAGGGAAAGTGAAAGGTGAGGGTGCATAATTAATATAATTAACATTGCATCAAGACATCTGTGGCAAAGAAATCAGTAGGGGTAAAAAAGAAGTATTAGATATTTATACAGATCATTGTGACCACAGTTACAGTTAATAGAAGTTTTAAATACTCATGCTTCAGGGAAAACGCTAGCTGCTAACTGACAGGTGCTAGAAAGCAAATTTTTCTATGGACAGGACATTCAGTTATTGTTCTCTAGAAAGTTTCTTGCCTCTTCCTCTAAAACATTGTTCCATCTCAGTGAGAGGATACTCAACTAGACGGATTCTGGTCCAATCTGGTGTGGCAATTCCTACGTTATGAAAAGATGCCATGTAATGAAGCAGAAAATATATGAATCATATTTGGAAAATATAACATTTCCTCTCTATACAGCCCCTACATTCTGGTACCCACACTTTATAAAAATACACAAGTACAATACTCTGAAGAACAGTCAGAGAGAAATACAGTAACACCATACTTCTAATATCTGCACTATCATCAGTAGACTTCAGTGGACTCAAAGACTCAATACATTTAAATGCCCTTTATCTTGGATCATACCCTCTCTTGTCAGGAATTCGTAGCCCCAGATGAATGTCTGGACTTTCTACTTGGCTATTTTACACAGGTCACAGGGTCTAAGGCAGGGGGTCTCAAACTCAAATGATCACGAGGGCCACATGAGGACTAGTACATGAGCCCCAGGGCCGCATCACTGACACGCTGCCCCCAGCTCCGTCCCCACTCCTCCCTTTCCATGAGGCCCTGACTCTGCCCCGCCTCTTCCCAAGAATGCTTGGTAGAGATCTTGTAGGTGTTTGTCTCTGTCTGAGGGATTGGAGCAAATGTGTGCTAAAAACTGTGCTAATAAATGATGGTCACATACACACCACCCTATACCGGAAACCTACTGACCGCTACACTTACCTACATGCCTCCAGCTTCCATCCAGGACATACCACTCGATCCATTGTCTACAGCCAAGCTCTAAGATACAACCGCATTTGCTCCAATCCCTCAGACAGAGACAAACACCTACAAGATCTCTACCAAGCATTCTTAAAACTACAATACCCACCTGGGGAAGTGAAAAAACAGATTGACAGAGCCAGAAGAGTACCCAGAAGCCACCTACTACAGGACAGGCCCAACAAAGACAAAAACAGAACACCATTAGCCAGTACCTCCAGCCCCCAACTTAAACCTCTCCAATGCATCGTCAAAGACCTACAACCTATCCTGAAAGATGATCCCTCACTCTCACAGATCTTGGGAGACAGACCAGTTCTCGCTTACAGACAGCCCCGCAATCTGAAACAAATACTCACCAGCAAACGCACACCACACAACAAACATACTAACCCAGGTACCTATCCTTGTAACAAAGCCCGATGCCAACTCTGTCCACATATCCATTCAACTGACACCATCACAGGACCTAATCACATCAGCCACACCATCAGAGGCTCATTCACCTGCACATCTACCAATGTGATATATGTCATCATGTGCCAGCAATGCTCCTCCGCTATGTACATTGGCCAAACCGGCCAGTCTCTATGCAAAAGAATAAATGGACACAAATCTGACATCAGGAATCATAACATTCAAAAACCAGTAGGAGAACACTTCAATCTTTCTGGCCATTCCATTAAAGACTTCATGGTGTCAGTTCTGAAACAGAAAAACTTCCCAAACAGATTCCAATGAGAAACTGAGGAACTGGAATTAATTTTCAAATTGGACACAATTAACCAAGGACTAAATAGAACTTGCGAATGGTTCGCTCATTACACTAATTGATTGCATTTCCCTAGTTAATTTACCTTCAATAGTTGTATCTCTCCTGTCAGACACAGATATCCAT
Source organism: Dermatemys mawii (assembly GCA_007922305.1). NCBI lineage: Eukaryota > Metazoa > Chordata > Testudines > Dermatemydidae > Dermatemys > Dermatemys mawii. The sequence continues at coordinate 17,279,337 of ML677380.1, forward strand.
TTCAAAAGGTACTTTTTTCTCCTGCTGATAATGGCCCATCCAAATTAAACAGCCTCTTAGAATTGGTATGGTAATGTACAACCTTTGCTTTCTGTGTGTATAAATGCATCATACTTTTGTTCCATTCTGTGCATCCGATGAAGTGGGCTATAGCCCATGAAAGCCTATGCTGAAATAAACTGGTTAGTCTCTAAGGTGCTACAAAGTCTTCCTCGTCTTATTAATGGAAATTCACTTGCAACCTTAACTATGGAGTGATGATAGTTGCTCAATAATTCTCATTTATTGTCTCTGGAGTACTTTGTTCAATATGTATTATTTCATCTGCCTTCAGATCAGAATGACGGGTTCCTTATAAGCGAATTAAACCTCTGTCTAGTTTCTCTAGCTTTCTACATCCAGCATTGACATACTATTATAACAGTGCTGCTCAGTGGTCATGACAGACATATCTAAAGCTTTCTACTTACAGTACCCAAAAGGGACTATTTTTCCTCTGTCATTAGCAATGTAAGAACCAGAACAGTCAGAGAACTGTGCTAAAGTTGTGCACCGATCCCTTCTATCCAAATTCCAGTCTGTCCCACGGTTTATGTTAAAGAACTAAGAACAGAGTGTTTAATAAGACACTGTTCCTGGAAAGGAAAAAATGCTAAACATGCCACTGTTCCATGGCTTTCTGGAAAGCGAGGTTTTTGTTTGGTTTACCTTATAATCGTTAATGTGCAAGAACTCATCAATGATGGATTTGCACTTTCTCTCCATTTCCTCTTCTGACAGTGAAGATTTGTCTTGTACTGGAGCTGAGGGAGTTTCTGGCTTGGCTGGTAATAAGGTAGAGAAAACAGTCACTGGATAAACAGATCACCTTCAGTTCCAAAAAAAGGTATTTTTAAAAAACTATTTAAAAAATCCCTCAAGTCTTCTCTCTCAGCCATTCCTGCTGGCTGAATAGAGCTCTTGATAGGCACTCTCTGCTATGATGACTGAAAGAAGTCTGATTTGGAAGCATAACAGTACGGGGTTAAAATAAACAGTTTAGACTCTGTTTTCTGCCAGTTTCTCATGAGTCAGTCTGATCATCAGGCATAAATCATTTCTTATTTAGCTCGTCTTTGAACTTGTGAACCCTCCACATCTGCAATCACCCTTCTCAGTTAGCATAATGCGGGGCAGTGACATAGCATTTTGTACCTTCAAAGCACTTTACGAACGTGAAATAATTAATTTTTGAGCTGTGGCAGCAGTTCTCATTCAATACTGCAAATTTACAGCACGTTACCTGTGAATGTCATAAACCAAAGACAATCTCTCTAATTCCAAAATCCACAGTAGAAAGCAAACCCCCAAAGCCTCTCTCTCCCCAGCCAATCCTCTGGGTCTGGACTTGCCTCCCCTCAAACTCACTTCAGAGAAAAGCCTGAATATACAGAGGGGCTCACCCTGTGCGCTGTAAGTTATGACTGTTATTTGGTATTTATTGTGGCAAATTTGCCTGTACTATTATGATGGGTCCCGTGCTTTCTCTTCTTGTGGGGGGTTCAGGGCACCATTTCTTTCCCCTGAACAGGGTATTAACTATCCCACTAGTATCCTAGAGTAGGGGAGTGGAGAGGGAGGGACCCGGGCCCACCCTCTACTCTGGGTCCCAGCCCAGGGGCCCTGAGGATAGCAGTAAACTACTTGAACGAACTATTCCTTCCCCTGGGCTACTTCCCTCTCCTACCCTTCAGCTTGTGAGGCCTCCTGCCCTCTCTCTGCAGAAGCCAGGTGTCCCTTTACCTATGGTCTGGGTCTTCTTAGCTCACCACAGCACTTCTTCAAACTCTCCTCTGCTTTCCTCCAAACTTCTCTCTGCTCCAACTCCTTCAAACTGCTCCAAACTGTTCCAACTCCCTTCAACTGACTGTTTGAAGCAGGGGGTTTTATCCTGTGCCTGGCTTCGGTTACTCTAATTGGCTTCAGGTGCCTTAATTGGCTCCAGGTGCTCCAACCAACTTTAGTAAACTTGCTTCCCTCTACAGGGAATAAGGCTTCCCTCTAACACTCTCCTGCTGCCCTCTGGCCATGCTGTATCACATTATATCGCAGTAATATTCATGACATGCTGGGCACTGTCCAGGTAAATCATAAGGCACTATCCCTACCCCAAAAAGCTCATAATCCAAAGCTTTATACATATAGAACCTTTTCTTAAATTTTCCCAGTACTGTGCCACTTCTGGTTCAGCTTGAATGGAGAGAGCATTAGGGGGCCTTGAGCACAGACAAGATGTCAACAGCCACCAATGTTTTTACTTTTGTGGCATCATGACTTGCTCTGAGCAAGGTTAGGTGGCACAGTGGTATAGATGTATAGATCTTTGATAAAGATATAGATCTTTGAAAATTCATGGCGATTTGGGGAGGTCCCAGATGATTCGAAAAAGGCAAATACAGTGCCCATATTTAAAAAAGGGAAGAAAGAGAACCCAGAGAACTACAGACTGGTCAGCCTTACTTCAGTCCCTGGAAAAATCATGGAGCAGGCCCTCAAGGAATCCATTCTGAAGCCCTTAGAGGAGAGGAAAGTGATCAGGACCAGTCAGCATGGATTCACCAAGGGCAAATCATGGCTGACTAACCAAATAGCCACCTATGATGAGACAACTGGCTCTGTGGATGAGGGGAAAGCAGAGGATGTGATATATCTTGACTTTAGCAAAGCTTTTGATACGGTCTCTCACAGTATTCTTGCCAGCAACTTGAAGAGGTATGGATTGGATGAATGGACTATAAGGTGGATAGAAAGCTGGCTAGATTGTCGAGCTCAACATCAATGGCTCGATGTCTAGTTGGCAACCAGTATCAAGTGAAGTGCCTCAGGGGTCATTTCTGGGGCCAGTTTTGTTCTACATCTTTATCGATGATTGGGATGATGGAATTAATTGCACCCTCAGCAAGTCTGCAGATGACACTAAGCTGGTGGGAGAGGTAGATACACTGTAGGCAGAGGTGCAAGTAAGCCGGTATGGCCCGGTACTCCGTACCGGTAAGAAAAGGTGCAGCAGCGTACCAGCAAATAAGTGGAGCATTCAGTTATGGCTTACTTTCACTTTCGGCTGCACAACAAACAGTTTAAACTCAAAGCTAATAAGAGCCAGTGGAAGGGGAAAACTCACTGTAACATGTTTGTTGTTTCTCTTCCTCTCCTCCAGCCAGGCTGCCGACAGGGCTAGGCTCTGCATCCTCCCCCGCACCCCCCCGCACACTTCCACTCAGCAGAGGGTGCAGCGGCTCCCCTCTAGCTTGTAGCAGGAAGCGAGGGCTGTCTGAGGGAGAAGCCTCCCCAGGTAGCCTACTGCTTGCATAGGAACAGTTTAAACTTAGCTGTTCACTGGCAGTCAGATCAGGGGCTATTTCTGGCATCTTTGTTAATTTCACTCACAGTTCGTGGGAGGTGGGGGTGAGACCAAGGCAGGGGCAGAATAGAATAGGCATTTGGCTGCACAGCTTAAATCCAGAGTAAATAAAAGCCAATGGAAGGGGAAAAGTCACTGTCACATTGGTTTCTCTCCTCCCTCCTCTTCTAGTTAGGCTGCCCACACGGCTAGGCTCCGTGCTTTCCCCAACCCCCTCACTCAGCAGGGGCTGCAACGCCTCCCCTCTAGCTTGCAACAGGGAGCTGGGGACTGGCTGAGGGAGAAGCCTCCCCAGGTAACCTGATGCTTGCATAGGAAGATTTTAAGCTCCCTCCGTGGTTCAGACAGGGATTCGGGGCCATTTCTGGCATCCTTGTTAATTTCACTCTCAGTTGTTGGGGTTTGGGGGGCAGGGAGGGAGTGACCAAAGCAGGGGAAGTTCTTTTCTGCCCCCAGATGAGGCAATCTCCAATAGTATAATACACAAAAAATACAATCAAAATCAGGAACCGTTTCCAAGTTCAAATCTATCCTATTCCCTCCCCAGCAGAGGATCATGGTTGTGATGTCCAAACTGTTTGCAGATCCTCTTTAAAATGTTACTGTTTAAAAAAAAACATGAAGAACATGGTGGGAAGATGTGTTCTGATGATCAGGGTTTATTTTAGGCAAAGCAATTTTGTTAAAACAACAAAAGATTCACAGGGAAAGCAAATAGCCCCATAGACAAATAGCCCATACAAAGGCATTGGAGGGGAAAACTGGATATTCAGGCAAATTATTGTGCCTCCTTGGAAAGAAATAACAGTTTTCATTCCACCCTCTTTATATATAAAATTAAACACCTGAAAGATCCTTAGGACATAGGGACTCAGATCTCTTTCTCTTGTGAAGGTGTCCTGCAGAGTGCAGAGACTGAAATTGACAAAATTTTCTCAAAGCATTTTGTATATTTCATGCAGGCTTTTCTAGTTGTCCTCCTTTCACCCCTCTGAGACTGGTCTGAGGACAGCTTCCACAAGGAGAGTCTTTCAAGTCTTTCAGCTTCCACAAGGAGAGTCCTTTTAAGTGTGAGGTCTGAAGTCCCAACAGATCTGGCACTTGTTCCTCATATGGGTTTTCCCCAAGCACTTTAAGCAACTGGAGTGAGAGTCACTTATGGACTTAGGTTTACCACAGGAAGTGCAAGGCTTTAAGCATGCCCAGCCCCTGGGGTGAACAAGTCTTTCAATGATAAGCACTACAGGTGAGTCTCATCTTATGCGGGGGTTCCGTTCCGCGGTTAGTGCGTAAAGTGAAAACTGCATATAGTCAAAGCTCACTGAGTTGAATGGCAGGCGAAATCGCCTGCACTACAGATGCAGTTTTTAAATCGTTATTTTTCTTTTTTTTCTCTGTTTTTGCCAATTGCACAAAGCTGAATTAGCACATGTTAAATGCGCCTAAAATGCGACTCGCCTGTATCTATTTACACTAACTATATACAGAGGCTGAGAGAACTGGAATTGTTTAGTCAACAGAAGAAAAGACCGAGGGGAGATTTGATAGCTGCTTTCATCTACCTGAAAGGGGGTTCCAAAGAGGATGGATCTGGACTGTTCTCAGTGGTACCAGACGACAGAACAAGGAGTAATGGTCTCAAGTTGCAGTGGGGAAGATTTAGATTGGATATTAGGAAAAACTTTTTCACTAGGAGGGTGGTGAAGCACTGGAATGGGTTCCCTAGGGAGGTGGCGGAATCTCCTTCCTTAGAGGTTTTTAAGGTCAGGCTTGACAAAACCCTGGCTGGGATGATTTAGTTGGGGTTAGTCCTGCTTTAAGCAGGGGGTTGGACTAGATACCTCCTGAAGTCCCTTCCAACCCTGATACTTTATGATTCTATGATACACTATCACTTCTTGTAAAAACTAAACTATATAACTATGATAACTACGAACCAAGGAGGAATCCAGAAACCACTGGGAAGAAGCCTTGCTGCAACAAGAAGAGTTGTTCTAAGAAACGTCATTAGCAGTAAGAAGGAACTGAGAGAGTGTGGGGACAGCGGTGCCCTATATACTGGAGCCTAAGTGTGTGACATCAGAGTCGACCTAATGGATACGATTAAGGGAAAAATCTCTGACAATGGTGCAGGCACACACCTACATGGAATGGACATGAGCAAGCACTTGAAGAAGAAATTGTATTTTTAGTTATATGAAACCAAAAGGCTGTTGGTGAGCAAAGGTGCCAATAAAGAGAGAAACGTGTAAATCAGCTGAGCTATAAAACTTTGGAAAAGGGGGTTTAGCTATAAAAGCTCTACTGTGCGTCACTGTGGGAAAAAAATCAACAACACCACACAGAGAACTATCACTTATATTGATAAATTCTCCCTTAAACATTTCTGCACATTCAGAAGGATTCCCCTGTATTAATGAGCTCCAGGAGTGCTCACCCAGCACTCATGGAGGAGTCTCTCACCAAGTTCCTTGGCTTTGCTCCTGTCTGTCTCTGTGATGTTTCTTTCCATGTCCATGCCACCTGTTAGCTGTTTCACTGTCTCTAGCATCTCTCGCCGTTGTTCTTCTTGTGCCTGATTGTCTAGCAGCAGCTCTTTATTGCTGCTACCCCGCAGGAAGGTGTTTGGACGGGTGACTGAAGATGGGAGTGGTTTGTCATTCTTCTCTCTGCCTGTGCTCCCACGACTAGAAAGTGAAAAAACATTCACATGGAAGGCTCTTATCCTCTTACTGCTAAAAATTAACACTGGTCACATTTCTAATAACATTATAAAAGCTGCTGGGTAGCTGTCTCTTCTACAATCTCTTGGTTACAGAAAACATGAAAAGGTAATTTAATAGTCAATGACAGTTATTTTTAATACAGTTCAACTGTACAGACTGTGGACAAAACACAGCCTGAAGATCCCCTTCCCCTTAAAACTGTGGTGTGACCCTCAGATGCTTGATCCAAGTGATGAATGCATATATACATGCACACAGGGGAAGGAGAGACAGTATACGTGTTGTAGTGCACATCTGAAAAAAGAGACCCCGAGGATATACCACACCTCTTTAAAATACAGTGAACTTTAATGTTAAAGTAATGGCACCATTTCACTGTGAAGTTGCGTGACTGGTATATTCTTTACTATACATATATTGAAGTGTAATTTCAAAATAGCAAAATGCTAACACTGGAATTTCTGACAGATAAATCCTGGGAATTATGTTAACATTTTAATTAATTATTTGGAAAAAAGGAAGATTATACTGATATGGAAAAATCCCAAATGAGACAAATTATTTACAACAGTCAAGATTAGAGAAAACTGTGGGGAACTTCAGAGGGACTTAGGTGACTGGACAGCCTGACGGCAGATGAAATTCATCGCTGACAAATGCAAAGTTATGCACATTGGAATGAATAATTGGTCAACTTTACATTAAGGGTACATTAAAGTAAACAGTTTATAATAATTTAATAAATAATTAATAAATGCTATAAGCACATTACAGATAGCAGTAGTATATTTTATAGCTAGTTATAAACACAATGGTAGAAAGTGTTATATGTAAGCAACCTACAGACATGGACTATATAACCTTCTACAAAAATTAACCATTTAAAAAATCTATCATAATAATTTATTAACTTTCATAAACTATAGTAAAAGCTTTGTTATCCAGCATATTGGGGGATGAAGGGTGCCGGTAAATCAAAAATTCTGGTTAGCTAAGAAGGAGGAAGTTTGAGTGTGGGAGGGAGCTCAGAGCTGAGCGTTGGGACGTGGTGTGTGTGTGTGTGTGTGTTTCAGGGTGCTGGATCCTGGCAACACTTACCTCAGGTGGCTCCCCGCAAGTGGTGACATGTCTGCAGAGTTCTGTATGCTGCCTCCGCCTGCAGGCGCCACCCCTGAAGCTCCGACTGGCCACGATTAATGCTCCTAGGAGGATGGGTGGCCAGGCGGCTCAGCACGCTGCCTCTTCCCACAGGCACTGCCCCTGCAGCTCCCATTGGCCATGGTCCCTGGCCAATGGGAACTGTGGAGCCAGTGCTTGAGATGGGGACAGCACACAGAGTCCCTGTGACCATTCCTCCACCTACGAGCACTGACCGCAGCCAATGGGAACTGGGGGGTGGCGTCTGTGGGCAGAGGCTGCACGCAGAGCTCCCTGCCAGCGCCTCTGGACATATCACCGCTTGCAGGGAGCCACCCAAGGTGAGTGCCACCAGGATCCAGCACCTCAAAATCCCTCCTGTGCACCAATCCAGAGCCCTCTCCCACATCCAAACTTCCTCCCAGAGCCCACACCCCACAACCCCTCCCGAAATGCTGGTTTATAGAGCTTTCCGGTTTGTAAAGTGCTAGAGAACACAGCTTTTCCTATATTTGCAAATGCATCCTTAACATAAAGTGTGACCTTTGGAACAAATGATACACATAGATAGGTTCTAAATTAATTTTAACCACTCAGGAAAAAAGACCTGGGCACCACTGAGACACAGTTCAATGACCATTTCTTCTCTATGTGTGGTGGCAGTAAAAGTAGCAAATAAATTAGGATGCATAAATATTGGAATGGCAAATACTATTGGCTGACTGAATCTTACCTAGTTAGGGCCCTGCGAGAGTCTAACTCTGAGGATACAGAAGAAGAAGACACAGACGACACTGGGGGCTGCAGTGCAGAAAATCTGTTCAAACTAGTGGCACTTGGTCGTAAGGACTCTGCAAGAGATTGCAAAAGAAGATGTAGGGAACAGTGATAACATTGGATTATCAAGGACACAGTGCCACAAAGTAATTTAAACAATGTCGTTTAATCAATCAACAATCCAGAGCTGATAGCATGGAAAACCTGTGGAAAAGGACTGGCTTGACTCCATTTTATTCTTGCTTCTCATTATCATCATGGCATGCAGGGCTCATTCATAACTTTATGATTTTTTTCTGACTCCTAACATTGAATGCACGCCTGATTCTCTTTCTTGGCTGGATTATCAAAATGCTTTATTTACTGGATAAATTGGGATGGACAGATCTATTGGGATCCCTAAGGTGTATCCTGCATTCTGCTCCATTAGCATTCCTGGAAACTCTGGAAAACCAGAGAACTGCTAAGAGTTTTGGGGGTTAATTCTTAGCCAGGGTTCAGAGGCAGATCAAGGAGGCACTGTCAGCTGGGTGTAATTAAATGCACCTGAGCCTATTTAGCCAAAAAATTATATTCACCCACAATGAATACCCAAAGGGACTGACTACACATCTCAAAGAACTCCAGTTACTATAATGTAAGTTTCAGAGTGGTAGCTGTGTTAGTCTGTACCAGCAAAATGAAGGAGGAGTACTTGTGGCACCTTAGAGACTAAAATTTATTTGGGCATAAGCTTTATTTGGGCATAAGCTGGAGCGTCTGGTCAGCATCATCTCCTACTTGCTCTCCTCTCTCAGGGTAACACCCTTTTATATATAACCAGAAGCCAGAGCAGGGCATAAAATATCCTTATCAATGATCTGGAGGATGGTGTGGACTGCACCCTCAGCAAGTTTGCAGATTACATTAAACTGGGAGGAGTGGTAGATATGCTGGAGGGTAGGGATAGGATATAGAGGGACCTAGACAAATTAGAGGATTGGGCCAAAAGAAATTTGATGCGGTTCAACAAGGAGAAGTGCAGAGTCCTGCACTTAGGACGGAAGAATCCCATGTACTGCTACAGACTGGGGACCGAATGGCTAGGCAGCAGTTCTGCAGAAAAGGACCTAGGGGTTACAGTGGATGAGAAGCTGGATATGAGTCAACAGTGTGCCCTTGTTGCCAAAAAGGCTAATGGCATTTTGGGCTGTATAAGTAGGGACACTGCCAGCAGATGGAGGGACGTGATTGTTCCCCTCTATTCGACATTGGTTAGGCCTCATCTGGAGTACTGTGTCGTTTTGGGGCCCACATTACAAGAAAAATGTGGAAAAATTGGAAAGAGTCCAGAGGAGGGCAACAAAAATGATTAGGGACCTGGAGCATGTGATTTATGAGGAGAGGCTGAGGGAACTGGGATTATTAGTCTACAGAAGAGAAGACTGAGGGGAGATTTGATAGCTGCTTTCAACTACCTGAAAGGGGGTTTCAAAGAGGATGGATCTAGACTGTTCTCACTGGTATCAGTTGACAGAATAAGACGTAATGGTCCCAAGTTGCAGTGGGGAAGATTTAGGTTGGATATTAGGAAAAACTTTTTCCCTAGGAGGGTGGTGAAGCCCTGGAATGGGTTACCTAGGGAGGTGGCGGAATCTCCTTCCTTAGAGGTTTTTAAGGTCAGGCTTGACAAAGCCCTGGCTGGGATGATTTAGTTGGGGATTGATCCTGTTCTGAGCAGGGGGTTGGACTAGATACCTCCTGAGGTCCCTTCCAACCCTGATATTCTATGATTCTATGATTCAGAAGAAATTATGGTGCTACCGTCTAACGTTTTGTATATTGTACTTCGTATTCTTTCTGTATTTACTGCTTTGCAGTTGCATGAGCAGCAGGACAAGGAAGATTATTTACATTATAGTAACTGGAGTTCTTCGAGAGTCCGAGTCTATTAAATGCATAGTCCATTTGGGTCAGTGGTGGGCAACCTGCACGCCACATGCGGCCCATCAGGGTAATCCAGTGGTGGGCCGTGAGACAGTTTGTTTACATTGACCATCTGTAGGCAAGGCTGCCCACAGCTCCCAGTAGCCACGGATCACTGTTCCCGGCCAACGGGATCTGTGGGTAGCGGCGCAGGCTGCAGGGATATGCTGGCCGCTGCTTCCTGCAGTTCCCATTGGCCAGGAATGGTGAGCTGTGGCCACTGGGACTGTGGGAGGCCGTGCCCGTGGACGGTCAATGTAAACAAACTGTCTCGCAGCCCGCCTACGGATTACCTTGATGGATCGCATGTGACCTGCGGGCTGCCCACCACTGTTTGGGTATTCACTGTGGATATGCATGCACTTCATGCACCTGAGACTGGAAATTCTTTAACAGCGGTGTCCATTGGTCTCCAGTTGTGTGCTACGGTTCCTCATGCTGTGAACCAAAGGCATAAGTGGGGACACAGACCCCCCACCTTTTCAGTTCCTACTCTACCACAAATCATGTTAAGATTCAAAGCAGAGGCAAAGGAGTGTGGGTCACAAACACTCATGAGGACTACACCTCTCAAAGAACTCCAATACTTCTTTGAGTGCTGGGCCCTATGGCTATTCACTGTGGGTAATTCCCAATCACTGATTTTTTAGGAGTAGGGTGTAAGGAGATATTTGGCATCACAGTCTGAAAGACTGGTGAACTAAATAATGTACCATTTGCCAAGGCCTGAGTCAAGAGCACAGTGCCTAGTAAATGCATGGACCGAGCTCCAAGTAGTAGATCTGCAGATTTCAGAAAGTTGGACACCTCACAGTGGTGCTACTGTGGCAGCATATGCCCCAGTTAAGTGAGTTTTGATATATCACAGAGGAGGAGTTTCTGAACCCCGGTAGCAAAGGAGGATGGCAGCCAGAGATGTGCCTCAAGAGTCTTTCAGAACTAGGGCCTTGCCCTTCATTCTCTTGGTGAAGGAAACTGTCAGGGAGATCTTCAAAATGGCTTTGTCCACTCCAAGCAGAAAGTCAGGGCTCTTCAAATGTAAATCTCTCATTGTTTCTAGTGTTGTGAGGTTTCTGGTAAAATACAGGTTAATGAATTGTTTCATTCAGATGGAAGTTTGAGAAGACCTTAGGAATAAACTTAGGATGTAGTGAGAAGGACACCTTGTCTCTATGAAAGACTGTTTAAGACACGTGTGCCACAAGGGCACAAAGCTCACCTACATTCTGAGCTGAAGTAATTGCTATTAAAAACCACTTTCACTAATAAACACGGGGAGGAGCATGAAGCCACGAGCTCAGACAGAGGCCGCATAAGTGCTGCTAGTACTAAATTTAGATCCCAGTGAGGCATAGGTTGAGATACAGGAAGGAAAGTTCTAACCCTTCAGTAATCAGACTTGTCATGGCATGAAGAAAAATGGAGTAGCTCTTTACAGGATAGTGAAATGCACTGATATCTCCCAGATGCTCTCAGTGCACTGCCTGGAAGTCTGGATGGCTTTAGGGAGAGGAGGTAGTCAAGGATACAGAGAAGTTCTGACTTCGCTGGTGAAAGGTGATGTTTCTGGCATCACAGGGAAAAATACTTCCATTTAGCAATGTAACATTTGCATATAGAAGATTTTCTACTATTAAGCAAGATGGACTGCACCTCTTTTGAGCAAGTTCACTCTGAGCCTGCTGCCGTACCAAAACCTTGGCTGTGAGCTGTAAGGAAGTTGAGATGGGATGGTTGGTATTGCCCCCCAATTTTAAGAGAGTAGTGTGGGAAATGGCTGCAGATGAATGCATCTGCAGGTGGTCATTTGCAGGGTGTGA